>JBBPML010000263.1:0-35674 GCA_038090275.1 Austroboletus novae-zelandiae | reverse complement strand
CCGTTCAAACACTTGTTTTCGACAACCCGGACATTCATCGCCACAGATCAGGACGACTGATCGACTTGGCTAGCAATGAATCAATCCACCGTCGGTCTCCTAGTCCCATATGGGATAACCTTGCTGATCAGATGCATCCCATCGGTCGGTAAAGTAGACGGCCAGCGTATTGCATTGTACAAATGCTTGGACATGTGTCCAGTCATTTTACGCTTATTCATGTCCGCTCGGCTCTTAGCTAGCCTGCAAGCCTGTCGATTTACTCAAAGTTAACGACGACTTGCGGGCGTAATTCAATAATTGTATATGCATCAAGTTGAATTGTCATGAGCGAATTGATGGGGAAGGGGGCCAATGGAAGCGAGTATGGCCGGGTGGTCGGGGTCTGCGCTGGGGACTTGCTCCCGAAACACACGCTGTCAAGAAGAAGCCGTTTGAGGTGGAACATGTCGCTTTTACTGCCTCTAGATTTACTTATCTGAAACTCCCCCGTATTTTTTATTCTACTCGCGAGCTTTTTTTCGGCGAAGAAAAAAAACGTCTTTGTCTAGTTCAATTCACGACAATGGCCAACTATCCGTCACATCCCTACGCAACAATGCCATCGGCACCAGCGCCGAACCTCGAGCACGACCAGAGCAACGACGACGATGCGGCGGGCAAGAAGAAGAAGACTACCAAGAGGCGCAAAGTCAACCACGCGTGTCTGTACTGTCGTCGCAGCCACATGACGTGCGATGAGGGCCGGCCGTGCCAACGCTGGTGCGTACCGGATCTTTCCCGTGACGTTCGTCTCCTCATCGTGCGCCTTGCAGTATCAAGCGTGAAATCGGGCATCTGTGTCATGATGAACAGCGTCCGCCAAAGAACAAGCAAGACGCGACGACGTCGAACGTGAATGCGAACACGGGCAGCGCGGAAGCGACAAGAATTGTCCCCCGTACGTCGCCTTGTCCTTTTTTCTGCGCCTCTGTGATCGACAGAGCGTTTGGCGGGTGTAGAACCGGTGTATGCCAACGCGACGGTCATTCAGCAACAGCCTACCAACTGGTCGCACATGCACGTCGCACAAAATGCGTACTTGTACCAGCCAGAAACACTGGGTAATGAATTTTCGGTCCTTACGTGCGCTGCATCCTATCGTGAGTTCGTGGTGGTCAACTGACGATCGTCTCTCTCATGTAGTGACTTTTTGGAGACCCTCGACGACGGGTCCTTCTTCACGACATCATCTCCTCAAACCGTCACGCCCTCGCTCATGTCCGCACCGTCCTACGCGGATCCGATCGCAGACAGCGTCGGTACGGGAAGCACGTTCGTCCAGTCAACGACCACCACCAGCGTGCCCGACCCTGCACGCGGTCCGGCAGCAACGACGACAACGGAGCCACCGGCAGTACCTGTGGAAGAACCAACACCGCCGCTCCTCCCCTCAGCGACCAAGACGGAAAAGTTTTTGCTCACTGCTGCAGACCAGGAGTCGGGGTCGCGCGACGAGCGGCTGAACCGCGTAATTCGGAGCAAGTACGAAGCAGGATTGCTGAAACCGTACGACTACGTCAAGGGATATGCGCGCCTTTCGCGATGGATGGACCGAAAGTGTGTTTCTTTCGTATTCGGACGAGCGTTCGGTCTTCTGACGTGCATTGTCAGTGTGTCGAGACAATCCAAGCAACAGATTCTCCAGCCCTTGTCGGTTCTCCGACCCAAGTTCAGAGTAAGTCACACTGTTGATTTCACCGTCTTGCCCATCAAGCTGTCTTTTATCTGCAGGCTGTTGCACAGTCTCTCCGGGACATTGTCAGTACACGACCAACGTCCTTGAAAATGTCGCTTCATTTCCTTTTTCTCCTTCACAGGACCTCGTCTTCATCGAAGAAGCATTTGAGCGTCTGCTGCTGGATTATGACCGCGTCTTCTCCGCCATGGGCGTGCCCGCTTGCCTCTGGCGCCGCACGGGCGAGATCTACAAGGGCAATCGCGAATTTAGTGAGCTCGTTGGTGTCGATGGCTACATGATGCGCGAGGTGCGTCAATGCCCTGTTTTCTAGCACATATCCGTCATGCTCGGCTGAATTAGGGCAGACTGTGTATTTACGAACTCATGGCGGAAGAATCGGCCGTCAATTACTGGGAGGTGCGTGATGGTCCTACAAAGTGGCGAATATGCGGGTACTCCAATGCTCACTATTTGACGACAGAAATACGGCCACGTCGCGTTCGACTCGACGCAAAAGGCGGTCTTGACTTCGTGCGTCTTGCGATACAAGCCCCTCATTAACACCTCGTCGGATCGAAAGAAGCTCGGAGGTGAAGACGCGCCGAGCGAGGAAGGGTTCGTCAACTGCTGCTTTTCGTTTACCATTCGACGGGACAAGTGGGGAATTCCCAGCATGATCGTGGGCAACTTCATCAAGTGTTGATAGAGAGAAGAGACAGAGTGTTGGATATGTATGTGTCGTGCGTGTAGCCATCGTCGCTATTTATTAAACACTGTTTTGTTGGATAGTAGTGTCTCCTTTTGCTATTATAATAGTGTAGTGAGCATGGGTGTATTACATCTATGAAACAGGATACAGAATCGTTTTATGTCTTGCTTGAGAGGGTTTGTTCTCACTAACAGGCGGCCAGACGCGGGTAAAAATAGACGTTGCGCGCTGAGAGTCGTCGGCAAGATCTCTGAGAACGTCTATGAACGGTTCCGCAACAGAATTGCAAGCACATAACTTGGATTTACTAGTCACTCGTCGCCAATTCGCATTCTTACGGGTTGTTTGACGAGTCGCGGTTGACGATGACAGCCGCTCAAAGTACACAGATACTTTTTTGAACAACAGGTCGACGAATACATGGAAATATAGATACCTCGACCTTCCTTCTGCATCCGCGAACAAGCACCAGTCCCCTTATAGCTTATAAGCGACCCACATTACTTCTCCGTTCTTCGAGAATGCCCTCCGGTTCGTCTACATCCATATCCACGTGCCTCTTGCGAAGCGAGGAGATGTCGCATATCTGCTCTTCGAGCCTGATCCCATCATCCAGTTCGTCTGTCTCTCCGCCGATTGTCGAACAGTGACCTCGGGAAACATCTGCGAAACCAATTGAGGAGAGCATCAAATTGCGGGTGGTATGGGGCTGCGAAAGTGCGCCAAATCCAGTATCGATTTCCATCGAGTCACCCTGAGAGTCATTGTCGTACATCGCTCGTACACCAATGATGAACCGAGGCATCATGGTGCACATAGTTATCCAACCCAGTGAATACAGGAGAAGTATCCAATCGCCGTTTACATTGCCGCTATTCCGAACCCAGTTAATGACATTGATGAGTACGTTCCTGATCATTCAGAGTGATCAATAACAACCTCGTGAACAGATAAAGGAGAGAGACGTGAAGGTAGACTTACACAAGGAAATACACGACACCGTCTCTAGCAAGTACTTTCATGTATCGATTGGGCTGCCATTGTTTGGTCACTTTGTACATCTCAGCTGATTGCATCAGAGTTTGTGCAATGGCGAGAACCAAAAGCATCGTAGCAAGCATCAATCGCGGGAGTTTGACGTACAATGAAACCAAAAACGGGGTATCGATGAAAACTTCATTGCAGAAAGAGTAACTAGTCAGATGTTGAACTGTGACTGGAAAAATGTATGATCGTATGTGCGTGAGACTGTGATGGTGCAAAGAAACGTACCTGAGAGGTGGGCCTCAGTATTATAGTAGTACATGACCCCCAGCACTATTGACACGATCGTCTGTGACACGTACACAAAGAGCAAGATACCGAGAATGACTTGGGATCGTTTCCACATTGCATACACTCGCAGGATCATAACGACTGCCATTTGTGGGCGTGTTTAATCAGAATACTTGTCCAGTTTGCAATCACTCACGATCAGCGGCAGTAAGAAAGATCATGAATGCGCATATCATCATGGTCAGATACGTTATGAGACCTTCGGAATATCATGCGTATGCATGGGTGACATTGTCGAAAATGACAATTGACGTGCTTACAACTGTGGACCTAGTCAATATACATACAGGCCGCAATTCTAGTTTAGGTTTAGCCACATACGTCTATGAGATGATATGATTGTCAATTATGGCGTGCAAAACAATCAAGGAATACTGACTCTTTGTGGTCCAGGAATAAAGGTGCTACCAACTGTGAGGCATCAGCGAGACCGCTCCCGATTAAATTCTAAACATACAGAGAGGATAAATTCTTAACAAGAGATCAGTCACGAAACTTTTGTATGCACAATAGTACTCACATAGCGAACGTAAGTCCGAAGTAGCGAACCTATGAAAATATCACTTCAGGTTCATCGTCAGAAATTTCTCCGAAAGCTCACAATAAAGAACATTGATGTGATCCAGGTCCAGGGCCTTCGCTGCGGTACTGTCAGAGATTCGGGTGCTTCCCACTTGATTAAATTTCGTTCTTACCCAAATATAGTCTACCTAAAACTGCCGTCAGTATAAAACGAAATGGAAAACTTCGATGCGGCATACCTCTCTAGAAAATGTGAGGACTAGGGTGGAACAAAGCTGTGAGTTAGTCTGAGAATATAAGGCGTAGAGTGGCTTACGATAATCGTATATCACAGCAGGGATCATAGCGACTACACAATTTATTGGGTCAGTCGTTGGATAGAGGTCACGGTATGAGCATCGAGAAGCCCTACATGCTATGTAGGTACTTGTCTGTATGCGTTCCAGAGCTTGCAAATCAGAGAACATTGCTGGTACAACTTGAGGGGGGAACCGGCACACGAAAATCGAGAGTCGAGGAAGAAGAGCCCACAACTCAGTGCATGAGGAAGAAGTTTGGGGTTCAACGTTCGACCTCCGGTTCCCGCGGCCTTATTATCTATCCGGCGGCGTATCATGTACTCGTTTTGGCAGCACTGATTTGGACGCTGGAGTACTGTTTCGTTTTACATATGTCATATTCGTCGCAACCTTGTTATCTGTGTCCTCGAAAGCATGACGGTCATGAGTTCCGAATTATGGGCTGAGGTGGAACATTCTGTGCAAAATGATAATACATATTGGGTGGCAACTGCGGAGATACACCGCAGTCCAGGTCACGATGCTAATTACACTATTCGAAGCTAGCCTCGTTTCTTCTTACAGCACAGTACGGAAACCGTCACTAGCGCTCCTCCGACATCATCATGATCCATGCACTCCGCACGCCCACAATTTCAGAACCAGGACTCTGGTTGAATTACCTGTGGATCCATTCAAATTACAATCATAGGAGACCGAAGGAACTAGGACAAAGCAATGGGAGTTAAGGATGAGTAACTTGAAACACCCCTGCCAGGGATGTCGAGTCACGCGCCACAGAATTGAACCCTGTTATTGACTTACATCAATGAAGACCGCGATAAGTTGAAAGTTGTCAGTTTAATGCATTACGTTCCGCAGGAAAGCCTTTTAATTGGTGGATCCCTCTCGCGAAATCAAAATCGTGTCCAAATGGGGCATATTTTGCACTAATCCAAAAACAGAACGGACAGCAAGTATGTATTCCAGGTGGTGTTGCAGAATATCCGATGGACCATGCTTACCTGGGTCATGCAGATTGAAGAGAACACCCAACCTTCCCTGCAAATGCCCCATTGATCGAAACGATCCTTCTCCCTCTCCCTTATTTCAACCCCCCGCTTTTTTGAAGTTTCGCACATACAGTAGTGAGTTCATTCCTTAGTTGTTTGTCAGGGACGACGAACCTTGAAGAGGGGGTAGAGTGTTACGGTTTCCTTTCACCATTTGACTTGTTCGGCTTCACTTCTTCATGGACTCACAGACCACTACGTCATATCGTGTACGCTCACGAATGATACATGCGTAGTACACGAGTAGGGGCGATATAGGTTAACTCTAGGTTGACTTTGTCGCTTCTCAGTCTCCCTCGCAGCCTGAAAGACGTTTAGTAGCCCGAGCTTGTAAAGTTTAGCGTACCCGAAATCACTCTCAGTGATCTGTTCGATGCTGTGTACAGCAGTGTGCTAAAGCTTGCTCCGGTTTTCTCGGCAGGGTATCCGCATCACCGACACTGTTTCGTAGATATTATGTACATTAAATTGCCGTGTTTCATGTTCTCTGCATTCGGGGTTATAATTCTAAAAATGTCTGAGTAAGCCTTTACAGCAGTAACTAAACTTGGTGTCAGACGACAAACGTGGACTCTAAAGGCTCATCTCATTGATACTAGAATAATATGACAGCCAAACCGTCGGAATGACACTCAAAGTTGTTCAGCACACCGTTCTTCGGACGATGCCCAGATGATGACGGACCAGGAACCAATTAGCTGGCCCGGGCTAACTATCTAACTCCGCCTTCACTCCACGCCACCCGTGTTCAAGCGTTCACAGCCACAGGTATCCTACCGTGCAGCCAGAAAGTATATGCACACTAGGCAAGTCTATTGCTCTCCAGCTTGAGTTGTGTAGATATCGTCACAGATTTAGACATGAAACGGTAGTGCCTGGTGTGGTTTTTTGTCAATAGGCTTCTCATGGTGCCGCCCATGGTGGCATGTGATCTGGATCTCGGCGAAAATTACTCACTTAATATGCATGGGAATATTGTGACTGGGTATCCTTTTTTGTATGATACCCATTCACTTAGATGGCTATGCATCACGCGTACGTCTTTCTCCCATTCACCCATCTCGTTCCTATAGTAAGGCGTATACATAGGTCGAATCTCATCAAAGAAGCTGATCTCCAATCACTGCGGGTTGTTTTTAGGGTTGGGAGGTCGCGAGCTCTGAACAGTAACTTTCGTCCCTTGCTCGTTCCTCTGTTTCCCCATGGGTTCTGGAATTGCCTTGGATGATGCTGCAATTATGTCAACAGTGCTCGAGGGTATCATGTATGGTCCGTCCTAGCTCATTTTCAGTGATTCTGGACTCCATTGACTACGGCCGCAGGATTCTCGCTGTTGATATTCATTGGTACTATATGGGTACTAGTTCGAGAAGATGGCTTCAGTGCCGCAACTCGAATAAAGATCACGATAGCCATTGTCCTCCTAATCCTGAGTACCACCGTGAGTTTGTCCGTTGGGTCTGACTGTCTTTCCCTACAATTAATTTTTTTCAAGCATATGATTGTTGATATTGTGCGTATTGACGAAGGTCTGGTGAAGTATCGCAATACATTTCCTGGTGGACCAGTGGCGTTCTTCTCCGACGTTGCTCAAAACACATTTGTCATCAAAAATGCGATCTACACCTTGCAGACTCTTGTCGGAGATGGCGTGGTGGTATGTCGTCAGTTTACTTGGGTGCCTTTGCTGATATATATCTAGATTTATCGCTGTTACGTCGTATGGCAATCTATTTGGGTCGTAATCCTCCCCATCATGCTCTGGTGTGGGGTAGCAGGTAAGATGGATGACCTCATAAAGTCTACCCTCGGCGGTAACGACCGCTTTTCTCTTGCAGTGACCGGAGTCGGCTCTGTTTACAGCGTTTCGCAAGCAACTACCGATGCCACGAATATCTTTGCTGAGCAAACCGGCGAGTGGATCACAGCATTCTTTGCTTCCACACTCTCGACCAACTTGCTTAGCACCGGTAAGCTCATACTACGTCGCAGGAAAGGCGCCACGTGAACACTCTGATTAGGGCTCCTCGCATACCGCATCTGGACTCTCGAACGCACTGTCTCGTCTATCCGCGCCTCGAAAACCACGATGATGCCCATCCTCCGTGTCCTGGTCGATTCGGCCGCGCTAGTCTCTGGAACTCTGTTCACCGCTCTTCTGTGTTTCGTCACGTCGAACAATGGGCAGTATGTCGTACTCGACATGGTAAGTGATTGTACGTACTCGACGTTGTTGACAAGGCTCATTGTTTATTCTCCATTCGTAGCTCATGCCAATTATTTCCATCGCGTTCTACATGGTTCTCATGCGTATTGCTCTTCAACGCAAGAATATGAGTTACTCCTCAAGCGCATGGAGTACGTCGAGGTCGGCACCCACAGTTGACTCTCGGGGTTCGAGACCTTTGCAAGTGCATATATCCAAGTATTCCCGTCATGATGCGGGCTCATCCAACCCACTCGAGGATATTCGGCCACTTGATCGGAACCCGCCATCTTCGATGGATAAAGCACGCTCTGATGATGCTGGATATCAGGTATAAATAGTCACCACGGCAGTGATTGGAGCTTCCGAGTCGAGGTGACTGTTCAGTACCCTTTTCTCATTCTTCACGTAGATACCTGTGGATTTACTCGGTTTATTGCGTGGTCTGCATGATATGTGCTAATCACACGCCATGATGCTCATGATACTTTATGTCATTCGTCACCCGTCACCTGTAACCCCTTGGAATCGTGTGCAGTGGAATACCATGAACTGGATTTCTATGCTTGTACTTAGCCCAATGATTATGTGTCGGATCCATCGTCCGAAAGGTTAGATGGCATCGAAACGCGCGAAATAAACTTCACGAAAGTGAACGTGGCAGAACAAGCGGTAAAATACAGGACATGTTCCCAATTGTCTCTCAAACTGTTCCCGCTCCCAACTCCTGTAATGCGACCCATTCCGACTCGTCCCTATCCCTTTCAACAGTTGAGCTCTGGCCCAAGTCAAAATCTGCGAATGCGATCGCAGTAATATTCACAGCCTGGATGGTATTTTCTTCCGATGACCACCCAAACCCGGTGTCAACGTGCACCATGTAGCCACGATTAACATCACGATCATACACCTCTCGCATGCTTATAACGAATCGAGGTATGATGGGACACATGATAATGTCAGAAAGTAAGTTCAGGAAGATCATTGTGGTGTCTGTGACCCCACTTCGAACGAAACTAGTAACGCTGAATAGGGTGTTTCTAGAAGTTCAAGAAGATGTCAGTTAAGAAGGCGTGCAGAAGAACGCGATAACGAAAGCAAGGAGGAAAGACGTACGCAAAGAAATAAAGTATTTCGTCTCTTATGAGTAACTTCATATACCGGTTTAGTTGAAATTTCTTTGTCGCGCCGTACATTTCAGTCGACTGATTTATGGTTCGGATAACAGCGAGGACCAAAAGTGTAACACTGAGGACAACCCGCGGGATTTTACTGTACGTGCCGAGCAGGGTAGGCACCTTATCCCATGAAGCGTTACAAGAAGACCTGTTGGCGACTTGAATCACTGTCACTGGAAAAAATGGTTGGCAGGAGATAACGATTGCATGTCAAAGCGAAATAATTTCATTTTAAGACATACCTAGCAACGATGGGTTGGGAACATTATAGATGCTTGCAAAAGCAACTGAAAAGATCACTTGCGGCACGTAAATGAGCAGGAGGGAAAAAAGAATTCTTTTGGATAGGTTCCACATTGCATACACCCGCATAATCATTACAACTGTAATCATGATGACAGTGGCAATATGGATCGGAGACGTATAGCAACTTACAGTCAGCGGCGTTGAGGAATACAGGAAAAAGCCAGCGTGAAATTAGAATGAGCGTGGTGCCTTCGGGGTATCTATGTCACGTTTAATATCCGTGAATGCGATGTACATACTTACACCTGTGGAACAAGCATTAATATAAATTTCAATCAGAATTCAGGTGCTTACGTCTGACAAAATATGGTTAACGGGAGTGGGCAAGCGTTGGACAGCAATAACTAACCATGACCTCCCCGGGAATCAGAGAACTACTGGCTGCAATAATATCTGATCAGTTCAAAGGGCATCCACATTCGAACACTGGCATACACAGAGTGTCAATGCTACGGATTCAACATCAACCCGATATTCCATAGTATGCAGAATGGTAATCGTAGACATACACAGCCCATAAGATACCAAAATAGCGGACCTTCATACAATACTATTAATTCCAATTTCCAATTTCCAGAGCATGATTTCACTTACCAGAACGAACATTGTAGAGATCCAGGACCAAGGTTTGCGCTGTGGGACGATCAGTGTCCAGTTTTTTTTATTGCAATTCGTATCCGTCACCCAAACATAATTGATCTGTAACTACCATCAATAAACATCGCACAGAAAGCGAATGCAAGTACTTCTCTAACAAACGTCAGGACTTCAATGGGGTTTCCATTATCATCAAGAACATTGGGTATGAAACTACCACTCACCATAATCGTATATGATAGTAGTAGAAATGACAACTGCAGTGACCTGTGAGTTCAACTAATACTTCAAGGAAGTAAACCAACCGTACGAGACACATAGGTGTTCAGTTGGACATATTCCAAAGAGGGTGCTAAATCTCGGGACATAATCATGGCTGCGGGGTGACAGAAATGCCAGAGTTCGACGAAAAGGAAAGATTCAGAGCTGGATCCCAGGGTTGTCAGGGTTCGGCATAAATCCCACTGGAGTTATATCTCCTGCAGGTTGCCTAGAACGTAACCGGCTTCCACCTAGAGCTTATTTTGGCGCAAAATGACGTACCGTGTACGAGTTGATTGATTCGGCACAACAACGCCTGGGAAGTAGACATAGAGCGAACGTCAGCATATTATAAAGCGTGTCTTTTTACACAGAGATTCTAGTAGGTAGAATCAAGCTACGTTTCATCTGTTTGAAATTGAGCGAATGAGTTGAGCACGTTTGTAACAGTATGTACATACGTACTTCAAAGTTCTTCACATGTGAGCGACAATGACGAGATCAGTATTCCGATCTTCCATTGAGAACCTCCAGAGTCCCACCACCAGACCTTTCTGGGACTCGGGGCAACGTGATCAGTGCATCGCCTGCGCTTGGCCGCCACCATACTGTCACTTACTCGCACCACAATGCAGTTTAGCTTGTTCTTCGATGGACTGCGGAACTTCCACCCTGCAAGTCCTCCCAGATACTAAACGGGAACGACAATAGGTCACGGAGTCCCAGCGAGAGTTTGATATATGGTACGGAGGGTGGTCAGGTGACAATAGAAGTGCGTAGCAAAGAGGGGGTGGCATCTGTCGGGGGTGCCCCGAACACGGGCCCGGATCTTGTTCGACTGCCACATAGAAATGTAGAAACCAACACAATAACATCCGAATCTCGGGGCTAAATGTTCCTGAGCATCTATTTGAGTATGCGCCGACAATGTTAATGTCAGCACCCACCGATAATTAACGAATTACAGATCATCCCCAGCTCCTCGTACATTAAACCCAATTCACACCATATCTCCAACCTCTTCTGGTCGAATATCGCCTCCTGTATTCTCCACAAGCAGAATACACCCCAGCTGGCCAGCATCCGCAAACACACTATCGTTGGTACGGGCTCGGCACGATCATCGCTGGCGGGTAATTGCAACTCGGAAAACACACCAAACCCATTGTCAATCCCCTGCTAGCCATTTTGGTGCCCACGGTCGTGCAACTCTCGCACGCTGATGATGAACCGAGGCATGATCGGGCACAGTGCTATGTGACAATACAAGTTCAAGAGGAGCGTCGGCGTATCGTCGATGTTAATGGTAAACCCGCGTTGAAGAGCATAGGCAATGTTGAAGAGCGCGTTCCTATCAAGTTTCAAATAAGGTTATCAGTGCTTTTGCGGAAAATGCGGAGTGCGAGAATATGAAGAGGTACGACTCGGAACGACTAGGAACAGGACACCTAGAAAGGTTTTTAACAGGGGCTTCATTTAATAACACGACCATGGCCCATAGGGTACCTTGTGCAGCAGAATCAGTCTCTGCAGAGTAATTACGGATCTGATAAAGCCGAGGTTGAGACTTGGCGAACGGCTGGTGGTTGGAGCAACCTTCATTCGGATATGGTAGAGTTCTCGGGTATGCCCGGCGTACAGACCCTACTCGATGACTGTCATTGTCACTGAAATAGTAGCTAGAACCTGCCAGCGGTTGGAAGTAAGGTTAGTCAGGTTGGGAGTTCCGGTGACTCAGTACAATCAAAGAAATGGACACAGATTGATTCCTTCGTCATCGTTTGTTTGTAGTCAGGCCAGAGTCTGACTAAGTTTATGTTCTGGTTTCCCAGCCTCAACGTTTCAACCGCCATCGTAGCTCACGTTTTTGGGTGACTCTCCGACAAAGTTCCTACGTTCTTGGGGAAAAAAAGTCCACATAACCCACGATCAACTCTTACAAATCTCTGGTGGGGTGTAACGCCATCTGGCGCGAAGATCAGTTATTGTGGTAAGTACTACATTCTGTCTTTCCTGAATCCTGGCCGCCCTTGCCCGGCCCCTCACTCATCCATTACAGTGTTCCCAAAGGGCAATACGCAACTGGATTGTTGAGTCTTACCGAAAAAAGAACGACAGCACACGCGGACGGCTATGCCGCCGACGCAGGAGGATCTTTTGTGTCCCAAAGAATGAGACGTTTCCAACGGGTACCCCGTTCTCCGTGAAGCACTCAAATAATATACGCTTCGAGTGAAATCATTTCCATGGGTTGTGACGTTCGGGTTATCTGCACCTCACCCAGTCTGGAAGATAAGGTATCCTACACGTGTCCAAGGTCACGGTGACGCCGGCGCCGCGTCATTAATTAATTCTCAACAAAGGAAGGCGGGCCTCGAGGTCCGCGATAGAACCTAGTACGGAATGTCAACATCCTTGTGTATGTTCATACAACCATCTTCACTGCAATACCCGCCAGTCTTTGTCTTTCTTCGCCTTCATCATGACCCACTCGCAGCAACGCCTGCTGGCTCAGCTCGCCTCATCCCCTAACGAGCTCGCCTCAGGCCTCGGCCAATGCCTCGAAGCCCTTCGCCTCATATCCACTCTCCCACGCGCTTCCCCCGTGTTCGTCAATTACTCCTCTACCCCATCGCCGACCATCAAGGCGTTTGGCAGGGACCATCTCTCCCGTGTGCCACTCCGCGTACGTCCTTGTCTCTGTTTTGGCACCAAATACCGATAGTTCTCATTCAGACTGTGATCACGCTGATCAAGACTTCTCTCTCCCTCACGAATCCCGTCCGCGTAGCCACCGCCCTCTTCTACTGCGAAGACGGCTCCATCGATCCCAACCCCGTCCTCGTTGACGAAAACTCGTGGAAAGAGCTCGCTCCATATGTACACACATTGCACATAGAAGACGACGTTGAACGTCCCATGAGCGCGCTGTCTGACCACTCTGTTGTCTCTGGGACCGCTGTTGGGGTTGCAAACGGCGTATCATCGTCGGGTGACGTATGCGCGAACAAAGGATCCAGTCTAAGCTCCAACGCACCTACGTTCGTCCCCTCTTCGATCTCCATCAAAACGAGCGATGGTTCCAAGGTCAAGCTACAAGACCTTTTCAAACCTAACTTCTCCCCTACCTGTAGGTCTTGATTGTGTGCACTCTCTTGGAAAAATATCTCCAACGCCATCGCCAGCACCCCAGACGACGGCGCCGTTTGCTATCGAGGATACGGGTGTCCAAATCGGGAAAAACGCGCCGGAATACTTGATATAAAGTATATTACTATGTACATATGTAATCTACTTTTCAAGTTGAGGTTCCAGGCATGCCATAAAACCGAAAAGGGCTGTCTAATCTGGGGTAAAGAAAGAATATCACGGTCCTGCAATCGATGCAAGGACGGGCAATACCGCCTCGATGTTGGCCGCGAAAACTGAAAGAAAGATTTATGTAAATCGAGGTCACGAGAAAAGAAAAGAAGGAACATACATCGACTCGGACAACGCTGAGACAACGCACTCAGTAAACCCACCAACTTCCGGATTGCCCTCATTATCTCCTCTTCCTCACGGAGACGCGACGGGTCCGAAGCCGGCGGTTGTGCATGTCGTCGAAGGACTTCGTCATGTAACACGAGGCACAGCGAGGTCCACACCGTCTGCTCGTATCGCGTGAGCAGTGCACCAGTGAATTATTTTCCTTACGTACCGCGTATATAGGGCTGATGCTTCCCACCGTGGCTGCAGTGCTACCTATCAGATCCAACACCCGGACGACGCCCAACGCCAATTCCACGCAACGTCGTTGGGCCGGAACGTACGTCGATAGCCATGGTCGATGGAGTGTCACTTGTCCAAGTGCAACGAGGTGGACCGTCATGAATACCTGTGCCTGCTCTGGCGTTCGTGGTATCTGGTGTCCATGCGGCGCATAGGCTGCCATAACCATTACGGTACTCCAACAGCGTTGAAGTAGCATGTCCAGCATTGTAAGGCGCGCCTGAAACGCCGGCGATTGAAAAGTCGCGCGATCTGGAAGACGTCAGATGAGAGATAAGATAAGACGAAGGCAGACATACCGTCCACATACGATGTGGCGATGCGCGTGGCTTCGCCAAGCAGTACGGATGCTTTGGCTTGCGTTGCCAGAGCGCCTTCTCGCGCAAAGTCGTGATCGGGGTCGCTAAGAAAACGTCGGACCACGTCTGAATCCACCTGTGAAGAGATTGTGTGTCAGATTGGACATACTAAAGGTGGATCGTACGAGACATCGTTCCCTTACCTCGTCCACGTTCCGTACACCGGGCCACTGTACCGTCATCGTGTTCCCCGCGTTCCTGTTCATTGCGAGTGACTGACAGGGTGCCTTGCATATTGCACCGAACCACAGATCTAGCGCATATACTGCCCAGAATGCACGCGCCCTCTCCTCCGCTTCGATCTCATCCAGAGCCGGTGGTAACCTGGCACATCCCATAAGAGAAAACATGGGCATGTTCGGGTCCGCATCCGCACCCTCAACTGGACTTTCGCTGGCCCCTAACGACACACGTGAACGACGGCACAACTTAAGCATCATTACCAATGCCCACGTCCCACTACCATAGTACCTTGCACCGACCTCCTGTCCGACACGTTGCATATAGTATGCTAACAGTACGCCGGTTTGAATCACATGGAGGATGATGGCAGGGTCGGGCTCGGAGTCGACAGTGTTTAAGGACAAGGTGAGCTGGGTTTGAGCTTGCGAGAGAAGGGATGCTTTAAAAGACTCGGCTCGCTCTCGGTCTTGTGCATAGTCCGGTTCCGAGACAGACGTAATATGAGCCGACCAGAGTATAAGCATGCTTTGTAATGCTGGCAAGATGTGGCTGCCTTGAAGACGAAAACGATCAGCATGAAGGAAAAGCCCGATTTCATCCGCGTGAGGCGCGATGACAGATAACCTATCGGACATGAACAAGGCGGGTAAGCATGTTGTGCAATGCCCGAGGATCGGAAGATTGGAAACTCACGCGCGCCTAGCGTGTAATTGGATTTCAGGCTCGAGATCTACTACCCAGTTTGGCTCAGTTGCACTGCCTGTTACTTACATCAACACAGCAGTGGACAAGGAATGTCAAAGTACACACCACTGGAATACCCGGGGAGTGGATCTTGTCTCCTCCCAATGGAATGGGACACCGGAGAGGGTGCCTGCGACCGTGCGTGAATTATGGACGCTGGCGTGCTTGTAGAACCAGTACTAGTGTCAACACCGGCGTATGGATCGTGTAGTCCGACCGAAGGTGATACCTCTTCTGGATTTTCAAGTTCCTGTAATCTTGCTTTCAGTCGTGTAATATCTTCTTCCAACTTTAACGTCCGTGGACGACGCGGCCCATCCGTGTATTCGCAGTCCTCGACGCGCTCACCCCGGAGGCAGGGCGTACAAACGGGTCGGATACCGTCACATCTCTGGGGTCGGCAAGGAGCTCGTTAGTTATTGGCATTGAAAAGCATGGTGAGAGATATATTCTTACGATTTTTCTGCGACTGGTTGTGTGCAGTGTTAGCATGAAAAGAAAGGAGAGCGAGCGCACATACGCACCGACATGCTAGACAGGCTTTCCCGCGCTGCAAAACAGGGCTTGGTGAAGAGGGTGCAGGAGAAACAGACGATTCGGTTTCTGGGAGTATTCCCGTATTTGGGTCCGAGTTCGCATTCATGGATGAGAAGGGGTGCCAAACGGCTTTCGTCAAAGTACTTTTCAACTGTCAGAACCGCAAGCTGAATATATAGTCCGCATATCCTTTTGTCCGATTCGACGACATTGCATCATGCGCACTGAAATCATTGTCTGTTGTTCCAAATTTCATGAAAGGGCGGTGAAAGAACAGTTACTGATGGAGGACTGGAGATCGTCCGATGAGTGAGGATGACAAAGAGGTGTAAGGTAATAAGAAAATTAGGTGATTCGATGTGATGAGAACGCGGGGGCGATGAAGATGCGGGACGAAAGTTCACGAACAACCGGGATATGAGTAGAATCAATAAAGGATCCGGCAATCTCACTGATTGTCGGAAGTGCTCTGCGTCGGCGGTAACGGAGTCCGCGAACACCCGCCAAGGTGGCCGATGAAATTCATCAGTGTCTACCGCGACCGGTCTTTGTCGAGCCGGACTGGCTTGTTATGGAATTGATGCTCGTATCTGTTGAGGTCTGTCGTCGTCATGTCAGTGAAGAGAAAGTAACGTAACCTGCCTAAAAAAACGAACCGAGGTTTTCATGCCAAACTTTTTTTTTTAAATATTGCCACAACGCCTTGAAGCTTCACCACGCGTTCGACACCGCTCTCCTTGTTCTAATTATTTCAGGCAGTAATCCGGGTCAAAGTGCCGTGATCCATCGGCGGTGAATGTCAGTTTTTTTGATGGGAGTGCGCAGTTCACTGCCGTCACTCGCGCCACGCGATCAAGGTGGAAAACGCTCGACGCGCGAAGCATAGGCTTTTGCATTGTTGCAATTGGGGTGAGCCTTGAGTCCGGCCTCTGCCATAATCCATACTGACAATCACATTTTTCATGGTGCATGACGCGTCACATCTCAATGTTCCAAGCAGTGATTTTAGGACCAAGTTTTCTGTTTGAGACCAGTGCAGTTCTACTTGACAACGAACTTTAGAGGCTCTCCTTGGCGGTAGACTCGATGCATCACTTGCTCCCCAGTGAGTAGAGGGCATTTTTTCAGCACCCCATCTGGGCCGTCTTTTGAATTCAATGCTTTGCAACGACCTCCGTTTCCTCTGTTTATTAAGCATTCAAGAACTCAGGATCGTCAACATCCACATTCACGATCTAAGGTTGCACACCTACTTCATTGCTGCGTTCGACCACGCGTGCTCTGTCGCGTGCGAGAGGGCACGCGGCCGCCGTCATTGGCCCCTTTTGAATGCCGCCTCGTGTTTACTTCATTCCATATGTGCTGCCCCAGAGGTCATTGCCTGTTCCATCCCGTTTGCGCCTGCTGCGCCATTCTGCCTACATCCGACTTTACATTTTTAAAACGCCAAAATCTCATCTCGTCCCTTGCCACTGCGCTCTGCACACAAACACTCTACGGCTCGTAAGGACGAAGACGCTCCTCTATGGCAGACTACCCCGAATTAGGTCCTATTCGCATCGACACAAACTTTGCTCGTCCGCACAGCGCCGGACGAGATTTTGGTGGTGAACTTGTTTCTAGGGACCGCTATTCTCGTCACAGCGGCCAAACCCAACCCCGCCTGCGAGATGTCACCTGGATATCCACCTCCCAATCTCAACTCCCGTCAACACATACGCATACGCCGCAGACCCCTCGGTATCTCGCACAACCGGGATTTCAACAAACGCGCACGCCCACCCCCGTCCTTCGCAAGTCCGCACCGACCATCACAGAATCAGAATTGGAGGCAGAATATATGACCGTCACCGTCGACGGTCGAGACGAGTGCGATTATCAAGGGCATGGATACGGGTTTAGTGAGGAGATGCCGGTCGCTACGAATGGAAGGAGCGAAAAGAAGAACAATTTCGTGGGTGGCTTCGTCAGTGGCCTACGGCGTCTTCCCAAGGTCATGTCCAAGAGTCGATTGAGGGATTATGGAAAGCCGGAGAGACGAGGGACAAGCGCGACAGCTACGAGTACGAACGAGACAGGTCGCACGGTGCTGCCGCTTTATACCGGTCCTTCCATGCCTGGTGTTGCCAGATCCAATTCGGATGATATCCCGACTGTAGAGAGGCTCGAGGACCCTCCGCGCGGTTCATCCATATCGCCGCACCCGCGACATGAAAACCTCGCCGATGGTGATGCCAGCATCGGTGATACTCGTCGAGAGCGCTTGATGCTCTCCGCTGTCCACGAGCACTCGTTCGAACCTGGTCTTCCTCATCCCTCATTACTTCCCCCACGTACTCACTCACGGTCTGACGATACATCTACGTCCAGCCGTCCTCCTTTTGAGAGAGGAGGCGACCTACCCAACGCGATGTCCACGCCTATTCTCACTGGCGCCTCAATTCGCATGTCCTCTTCGGTCCTTGCTGAGCCCCATCCCTCAGCTGATTTTATGAAGATGGACTCGCCCATCCGACCACCACCTGCTGAGTCCGTCCGTTCCCAAATTGCCCGCGTCGGCAAGTTTGTGCGGGACGTCAATCGCCTCCCGTGGATTGCCTCATCAGGTGTCTCGAGCATCTACATACCTGGTGAAGCTACGACACGACGATATAGTCGGCGGATACAGAAGAATACAGGGGCATCATGGTATACGTCACGCGCGAAGCCAATCGATCTGTTTGCGGGGCCTTCAACGACGGGATTACTCCCACCTCAACCGCACCCCTCGGCAGCCACAGGACATCCGCAGCCTGTCGTTTCCGCTCCGTTCATACTCGGGTCAAGCGCCAATTTATTATTTTCGCAGCCCGTGTACACAGGTGGGGGTGGGGGATCTGGGTCTCGGTCACCATCTCATGATGGATCCCCGTCGACGGACAGCCATGGGAGTCAGGCGCAGGTCTTGGCCCCGGCGTACGTCGCGCAGCCATTATTCGTGTACCCTTCAGGATTACCGCAACCTGGAGGCCCACCCGAGGCACAACTTCCTCGCCCGGTGTACATGTTAGCGAACTCATCACCACATTTCACGCCGCCGGGGCAAGGGGATGGTGGTGCACCGAGGTTGTTCGTTCCGCAGCCGTCTGGTTTACGTATGCCAACGTTTGGATGATGAAAGAAATTGGCAGTGAGCCAAGGACATTTATTGGACGTATCAGCCATTTTTGGCCTCACGTTGTTGGATTTTCGTGTCGCTATTACCGTGGACTCGCCGTGTCATCCTGGACGAGAAATATTTCTTCTTGGAATTCTCCATATCATTGAATCGTGTTTATACTCGAATGTTAAGTTACCATCTCCCATGTGTCGAAAAAATCACTTAGACAGTCGTGATCCGGTATTTTTGCTGCGCACTAATTTATGTCTTGTATCAACTACATACTAATCGGCCCCCTTGATAGTGCACAGAATCCAAAGTCTTTCTATTTTTGGAATGCCACACGAAAGACGGTCGAGTCGGACTTAGGGACACTTGCATTTTTGCGTGCTCGTCCGTCGGGAACGTATGGACCTTTGTTTGTATCTATGATGTAATTGATCCGGGGTTGCCACGGTCTCCTTTCCCCTTTCACTCACAACAGATTTATTCTACAGCACAGTACGCAGTGACAGCGTGCGGTAAAGGCGTACACGAGCTTCCGGTGCGTAAAGCTTTTTGATGATAAAATAATCACTCTCACGCAGCCTCCATCTTAGAACTCGCCGGGTTAACTCGGCATCGGCATCCTCAGCCGTTCAGTATCGGGTTTCCAGCTGCCCGTTTCAAACCGATTTAGTGTGCGGTAACACCGGAGAAGATGAACTACGTTACCCCACTTGGTATACCCCGGTTTGCACCGTGAACATGATACGGCCGATCACGTCACACATCGTGGTCGAAGCTCGTAAGGATCATCATCTCAGCGTTGTCCCCGTCAACGTGCTGTTGCTTAATATGATCCATGTGTTGGATTTGGAAATGGATGTGCCGGAGTGCTGAAGCTCGTTGTCAATGAAGCTGTGGCACTGTGATCCTGAGCATAGCAGTTTCAACCAAGCGGTTTCCACCATGGCGGGAACATTTTTTGCGATTGCAATCATAGATCCTCTCTCATGGAGGACCAGGTGGTTCAGACCATTCTCTCGTCCTTTGCTTGCTCATTCTAAATTTAGGAGTGCCCAAAATGGCTCCGGTGTCATGTCTCCACCAATCGGCCGGTTTTTAGTTGGGTTATTTTTTCTGGATCGCACCACTGAAGTGATACCCGAAAATGAGAAGCATGTATTTTAGTATATTCTCATATAATACCGAAAAACTAGGATCTGATCTCCGCATTGCAGATGGGTACACAATCATGATGCGCTGAAGTTTCGCTTGGTGGCACTGCCTACAACCGTCGCCATGTGTACTCTGATTGCATCAGCGAACCTTGTCTACTTTGTTCCAAACTTGGCTTAAAGTTGGATTCGCATACCGGTTATAATCCGTGGCGGCTTTTTTGGCGCCCACCTTCTTTCACCTGCCCTGAATTACAGCCAACTGAACCCGACTTACTAACAGCTTGTTCAGATAATTAATTGTCCGACACGTATGGTCATGCATGTCTCTGGTCGAATGCGGTATTTATCCACTTAGCACTAGGTCATTCAGGTTCAGTAGCGTAAACACTGGACATGAGTGTCTAAGGTGTTTTTCTGGTGCGTACAAACACTATTGCGTTTCGGAAATGTAATTTCTGTAGATTCGTTATGTTGGCCTTTCCGAGACTTTTATCGCAATAATGAATACGAAGAACGACACGAAATGTATCTCATCAAGTATAACTTCTCATCGTATGAACTCGGAATCATGCTAGAAGTTAATTTAGCTGTCCAGACACATTTGCCATTTATCCCCGGCCCCAGCGAGTTAGTGACATTTATTCTTTCTGCAAGCTGCCACATTCAAACCCAGGTTATAAACTGACTGATACGATTTCCGAAGCTGTAAGCATGCTACCTCCCATACTATTCCAAAGGTGGTATACTCTACCTGGCTACTACGTAGTCATACCACATTTTTCTTGCCGCGAATTGTTTTTGTTCTTGCGGTTGTATTCTCAAGCCCAGAGCAGACCATGGAAAGTGATATGGATCGATCTGAATCAGCTTGGGAACGTACCTATCAATGTTACAAGCCATTAATTCCAATACTGTGAACACCATTCCAATGGATCATTTACCGGGGGGCCTTGTCGATATGGCGTTCTGCAGCATGATAATACCTCTATTCTTGATAGAGTGAGGGCTCTATAGTTGGGGGTCCTATAACCGTTGGCAAGGAATTCGAAATATCGCTACTTGGTCAAAGCACCATATTTTCTGACGTCATGTTAACGACATCTCTGCCCAAAATCCGGCTGTGGGCGATTATGTGGGCGAGTTGAAGTTTGTTCGAACTGAAGAGCTAGAAGACAACTCGCGTTGGTATCAGTGATTGCTTCCGGACGGAAAGTGGTATTCTACCCTTCCAACGGGGAAAGATAAAACAAGACGTTGATGATAGAAGGTTAATCTGAGGATATGCCGTAGCGACGTTATACCAACGCCTGGGGTTTCACTTACGCTTCTCGAAAACAGCACGTTCCATTGGTTCCTATAGATTGGGACCAGTATGGCTCGAAGGGGCAGGGACGACTTGAGTTACTTATGTGACTTGGTGACGGCATGTTTGTCTACCATATGGTGAAGGCCGGGAATATGAAGGTCACCGCAGAGCCACACAATCTAGTTTGACAAACAAAGACTGAATGAACGTGTGAGCACGAGAATCACTCTAAAACTGACTATACATATAAGGCAGAGCCAACATAGCGGAAAGCATTCAGAGTTAAGCTACACGAAGAATCCTCATAAACTCTAGGCCGAGTTTGGCTGAGTAGGTGTCCGCGATAACGAGAAAAAGGAACACTCACCCGTTGCCTTCATTAGTCACAGGAGCATTGTCCGGGTTCGGAAGATTGCCAACAGAGCTCGTCTTGAGTCGGAGCTTTCATCTTCATTCGCAGGTCATGTACCGAAGTGTGTGGATCAGATATGAATCATAGCTCCTGGAGGTTTCCAAACGAATGTAATGGTCAGTTCCACGTTCGGCCAGCGAATCTGATTTACAATTCCAAAACCTCTGTGCCAATAACGGCCAACGAGTTCAAATTCCAGGGAGATCCGGCAAAGCTCGTAAAGGTACTGTTGACAAGGTGAGCGGGCCGCATAAAGGCAGGGGCAAGAGGCCAAATTCAAGGACATATCTAGCCTTCAGTATCATCGAAGTCGAGATCAGGTCTCGCATCTTTGAAGGCATCATTAGGATAGAGCACGGGTACGCTTCCTACCGTGGGTTGCGGTTGTACGGGTACGACGGGTATGGGTACGGGTTGAGGGAAGGTCAACCCGTGCATATACCGTACCCTTACCACGGTGTTACGGTGTTTCACGGGTTTTGCCCGGACTTGGCTGCGGGTCCTGGCGACTCGACATACTAAGCCGTTATGTCCACTTTTGTCAGTGTCCCACACAAATATGCAATGCTGCCATGCGTTGTGCTCCATTCTATGTTACAATAAATGCACGGATGGCTCATTTCCGAGCTTGAAAGAATGAAAAAGATGTTCCATTCTCCGGATCTCGTTCTTTGACCCGAAACTCAAAAGTTTTCATTGAAATTTGGCAGCTCACAAGTATAAGAAACAACTTGAATGGATGAAAATGTTGCTCGCTACCATCCTACAAACTTGTTAGCTGTCATGGCAGTCAGTGATGTGACGTCTATGAAGTCAAACTCTACCTCTAACTTGTAGAATACCTAGTAAGTAGTCACTAAGTAAAAGCTACAGTACAATGGTTCAACTATGTGCGATGACGCTTACGTAACACGGTGGCTGTACTACCGCCTACCGTTTGTATACTGCAACACTCCCCCTCAAACGGAAGTGGGTCTGTAGTAATCAAATGAAAAGAAATAATCAAATGAATGTACCTGTATGCAGCATATGCAGAGGTTCCGGTATGAAAACGAATGTTGTCCGTATGAAAATAAATGTGTCCGATGCGTGTTCGTCCGAGCGGTGTCCAAATATGGTAAGTCGCTGCCGAATATACGTGCGGATCGACTTCACTCGTCTCTACCGTCGTGCTCGCGGACTGCATCCCAGGGTCACTCCTATGCCTTCCCTAGTCCATATACAACGTATCCAATCGCTCCAATGTGCCCGGTTCGGCCAGGACGCGATCCTCCGATCTGGTGAGTGCTCCTCGTCTTGGACCTTGCACTAATGCCTCTCGATCGCATTTTCTGCTTGCCACGACGTCGCGGTTCGTTCGCTGACTTAGCAGGTCGCCTGGAGTGCCGGCTGAGTGGTGTGGACGGCTCAGGTACGTGTGCGGTCGTGCGCTTCTGCTGTTTTAGCGGTCGCGTTTCGACTCGTTTCGAGTC
Source organism: Austroboletus novae-zelandiae (assembly GCA_038090275.1). Lineage (NCBI taxonomy): Eukaryota > Fungi > Basidiomycota > Agaricomycetes > Boletales > Boletaceae > Austroboletus > Austroboletus novae-zelandiae. The sequence goes on along the minus strand of JBBPML010000263.1, from coordinate 12,403 downwards.
ACAGCGTGCGCCGCTCGTTGCGCCATCCATCCGGCACCTTACCCCATCCATCTCGACGCATTCGCCGTCGTTTTCGTGGCTCCAATCGCCTCCGATATCGACTTTCGTCTCCTGGGCCTCCTTCTGGTCTCCTGGCCCCATATCTCCATCCAGCACCTTCGCGTCGTCGTCTCGCGCGTTCCTAACACCTCTAGGACGTTCCTGGTCGCTGTGGACGCTGGCACCATTGCTCCGTCGGTCCCAATAGGCATCAACGTCGCCATTCGCCCCCTGCACCTCCTCCTGCCCTCCTGGACAGGTATCTCGACATGGCGCATTCGTTTCGTCGAACCGCCGGTTCCCAACGCCTCTGGGGCATCCAGGGTACCTGTGGCAAGTGCCTGGCGCGGCCCTTTCGCCGCCCGGATCGTATGGCTCGTCTTGGATCCTCCTAGGTGAGTAGCTTGGATTTCTCTTCTCTGACCTTTCGTGCGCTCGTTCTAACGTGTTGCACAGCTTTATTGACACGTCCCAATCGTCCTCGACGCTGCTAGGTGGTCTCGACGTGTGCGCTTCACCTCCCGAACTGATTAGCTCGCCTTGAGCCTCTGTCGGTGAGTCTTCTTCGTCCATGCACTCTAGCCATCCGCGTACTCGTTCTGACGTATTCCATGGCTTCCTAGGTCGATCCCTGGCATCTTCATTGCCTACCGATGGTCCTGATGCTTCCGACGCATCCGACTTATCGCTGGTGAGCTCGGCGTTGACGCTCGCACACCCAGTATACTCCCCCTCGAGCTCAACGCTCGGGGGCTCGTCTGGTGGCTCAGCCGGTACGTCTCCAGTGTGTCGGTGATCCATTGACTGACTCGACATGTATCCGTTGGCGCTAGTGAGCTTGTCGTCGATGCTCAGACAACCACATCGCTCCCCCTCGAGCTCGACTCTCGGGGACTCGTGGTGTGCCTTGCCTGGCACGTTCCTGGCATCGTCATTGCCCTTTGACGGTCTCGGCACATCCGCGTGATCACTGGTCGACTCAACGTCGCAGCTCGGACATCCGGTCCGCTCCCCCTCGAGCTCGACGCCTGAGGGTTCGACTTGCCACTGCGTGCGTCTATCGGGTGGTTTCTGTGGCTCAGGTAAGTCCATTGGTGTGTTATCCAGTCGGTTCCATCGCTGACGTGTCTCCGTCATGTCTAGCGATATCCGCCGTGCGCTATCCTCTGCGCTACCACCAACGGTGCGCTTTTCGCTGTTGCCGCTGTCTCGCTGACCATGCTCGACATCTCCGACACCTTCCAGCACCTTCCCAGCACCCTCTTCGACTTCCGTCTCGCCGCTCGACATCTCCGTCACGGCCATTCTGTCCGTCGGGTCCGGTACTTGGTCCGTCAGGTACGTCGTGTCTGTTGGACTTGTTGTTGCGTCTGCGTCGTCTCTCAACGCTGTCGCTGCCTTGCTAACGTTCGCAGAGACTCTCAGGTCGCTGGTACAGCATCCCAGCTCATCCGACAACATCGCCTCGCCCTCCATGTCGCCTGCCCCTTCCTCCATGCACGATGTGCGGTCGGGTGGCTCTATGGGCTCGGCCGGATGACGGTCGTCATCACCCGTTGCGTCCTCAGTGTCTCTCAACAGGTTCGGCTCCCGGTTGTCGACCGCTCGACTTCCTGTCTCGCTGGTCTCCTCCACTGGACCATTCGTGCGGGCTTTCAGCTGCCCTGCACATCCACCGGGGTCATCGGCCATGTCGCTCGGGCTGTCGGCGACACCCTGCGACCATCTGTCGTCAGCGTCATCGGTCGTCAACTGACCATCTCGCTCCCCCTCGAGCGACGCGCTGACTCTTTCTGGTGCGTCTTCGTTTTTATCGCGAGCGCGCTGACCCGCTGGTTGGCTGTTTTCATCGGCATCCTCGACCTCGTCGGAGTCCGTGCAGGTTCGTTTGGGCATAGCGCATGTGTGCACGACATCGGCGTCGTCACCATCGCTCTCGCTGTCCACGTCGATCCCAGCTCCCTGCCGGTTCACGTCCTCAGCCATCTCGCCCTTTCCACCTGCCATCTCAACCATTCCAACGGTCTCGCCGACTTTGTCAACCTCTTCGGTTACTGTCTCGACCCATCCGCTGACGTTGCAAGTTTCAGTACTTGCCCGCTGCTCCGGCAGCTCGTCCTGTGGGCCGCGCGACTTCTTTGCTGGCACTGATGGCCTGGCGCTTGTCACGATTAGGTTCGTCGTCTCAGCGGTCTTGACGTTGACCTGCTGACCTGCTGTCTGGGGTTCCTGGGGCACGACTGACATGTGTCGGACCTCCATGTCCCCACTGTCGTCATCCTGACCCCTCCAACCCTCTTCGGCAATTTCGTCGGCTGTCCATAGGTCCTCCCAGTCAGGTCGGCACCTTGGACTCTTTCGCTGACTCCTCGACTCATTTTCCTGACTTCTAGGAGTCCTCTGGACTGTTCGGCATTCGCGTGCCTTGTGACCTTGTTCGCCGCACTTCCGACATGTGCCATTGAACGGTCTTGGCGCTTGCGCAGCCACGCGCGGCGGTTCGTCGATACTCCATGTACCCAGTCCTAAGCTTTCTCGTAGCGTCTGTACTCTCGTCCTGTCGAATAGACCCTTGAGCTTCTCATAGCTTTCGTGTGCTGATTCGAGGTGGAGAATTTCGATGAAAATGGAATCTGGGATATAAGAAATCATGATGCACTGGACACGAGCATTGTCCTGCTCATTGAATGGTTCCGGCGTCTTCTCAGAGAGATATCTGCTGAGTCCGAGTTCGTCAACTGCCCGTTTGAGCTGTTTGCTGAACGCCTGCCAATTTTGGCCATCTGCTCGGAGTTCCGGGATTTCTGCCATTTCGAGTTGTCCAGTTGTCGAGTCGTCAGGTGAGTGATCTACCAGGCGCGAGCAGGGCTCATAACTAGAATACCTAGTAAGTAGTCACTAATATTAGAAGTAAAGAGTAGGTACCTGTAGAATACCTAGTAAGTAGTCACTAAGTAAAAGCTACAGTACAATGGTTCAACTATGTGCGATGACGCTTACGTAACACGGTGGCTGTACTACCACCTACCGTTTGTATACTGCAACATAACTCTCTGCAGTTTTCCACAGCTGCCGTTGGGGCTGCAGCTCAGACAGGGATTAAACTTACCCTTCCTCGGCTAAATAAGGACAAGCCGAGGACACTTGGTGACGTCGTCGACCTTACTGAAACTCGGACCAGCGACAGAGAGGAAGCCAAGACTCCCGCGACCATCCCACCACTTAGTCAGGCTGATCCTGATGATGAAACCCACTTGGGTAGGTTTTATACTGTACGGGTCTTGTTTGCATATTGCCGACTCAGATTTGGATAGTGAAAATAAAGAAAAACTGGCACTCACCAGTGTATGCCTTATTCAAGACTGATCGGGTGTACATAGAGTACCATGATGGCTGTTTGGCACATTTCTTTCTGTGTGGTGCATGGAAATGCAAGTTTTCTGCTGGTGGTGTTCACCACTATCAAGATACCTCAGACAAGTCTTCAACTGCAAACCTCAAGCAGCATGCCACTGTGTACTGGGGACATGAGGCTGTTGATGCCATTATTGATGGTAAAAAGGCTAAGGAGCCCAGTGGCTCTATATTTGTGGCTTTCTCACAGAAGGGGCAGCAACCAGTCCATCATACTCATCATGTTCATACAAACAATGATATTCAGTGAGCCTACTAATGAAATTTTTGCTTTTGTTATTCATTGCTTATGGTAACCATTGACCAGTGCAAATCTTATACATTGGTTAGCAGAGAACAATTGGCCAACTAACATAATCAATGACTGAGCCCTTTGTGACCTGCTTCTTGCAGGATGGCCAAGCATTGAGCTGCCATCACACTTCACGATTGTTATGATCATATATTTTCATTCTTTTATTTTTTCCTTGATGCTGGTTCGAACCCTCAACCAAGACGCTTATGGTATCTTATTCCCACACCAAGGTGGACCTGACTTGCAACGGCTCGTCATGCTACTGCTTTCTAAGCAGTCTAGACCACATCACATGCACACGGCACATGACGTGTCACATGCAAAGGGCCTAGACCCTTATTGTCCTATCTATGATCTCATACCTCATGCCCTATGTCTAGACTCGACCCATGCTCACCCGACCTATGGCATACTCCCTGCTTATCTTACCCTATGGCAAATGTCTCTCTTATCCTCACGAACTATTCCCCTTATGGTATTTACCATCATATGTACATACAAAGTATTTGCCTATATAAATCTTCGGGTCTCAGAGCTGTCCCCTCAGCTTTGAAGACTTGGCGATTTCCTCTTCTCGTCTTATATTCCTCTATGGATCAAAGTGACCACTCGAGTTCATCTTTATTATGCTATGCTTTAGAGTGTTTCACTTCTTCAAAGCTACCACAACTCCGACACTACAGTCTCAGTTGCAAGAAGGACGCCTACGTCACTCCCATCGTCGCAACAAGTGCATGATCCCTGCTTTAGCAGTAAGTACTCAAGCCGACGCATATAGCCGTTTGAGGGGTACCCAGGGCCACAAAGACTGATATCGGGAAAGTGTCCCGCTTCCTTTGCACCCACTGCAGTGCACCAGTCTCCCATAGGCTTGTTGAAGTCTGAGGAGAGAGAGGAGAAGATCAGCCGAGAGTTAAGGCTGAAACAAGAGAAGTTGAGGACTGGCAGAACCAGCCCATCGAACAAGAGCAGGAGCTTGAACTCCACTACCCGTCCACACCCTGCCTCGAGGCGCTAGATGACCTTGACCCCAATGACTCGCTCAACCACCTCTTCCCCTGGGGAGAAGAAGCCGTACAGTTAGTAGCGGAGGTACTAATAGAGGTGGAAAGAAGAGAAAGAGAGATAAGAGAAGCAGAGGAGGAAGTACCTGCCCCTGCTCCTGCCCCACCCTGTGCATGTATCCCTCGCGGCAGGAGGGTCTACCAAGCAAGTCGAGACAAGCAATATCTCAAAAGAGGAATCATCGACAGATCTATATGCTTTAGGCCCTACCTACGTACTCAAAGGAACCTCTGCCCAGTCACGAGAGGACTATCAAAAGTTTCTCCTTTTACCCACGTCGAGTACTAGAAATCATTATTCCTCCCCTCACCCTATGAAAAGCAGTGATCCTGAACCACTGGTTCCAGGAACAAGAGAAAAAAGAAGTGGCAGCCTACAAACAAAAAATCCTACAAATCGTAGAACTGCTACCCCTCCCCCCCACTACCATGAACGATGTCGGGGTACCAACACCTCCTGGACCATGAAGGAAAACTAGATTGGAACCTCATGGCCAGCACGATTGCCCGTCTCGAAGAAAGAGCAGACGAATTCCAAAGAGCGAAAGATGCTGCTGCCCAGGTGGCAGAAGAATTACGAGAGCAGCTAGAAGAGGCCAACGAAAGGGCCCAACTAGCCAACCAAAGAATGCGGGAGATACTTGGTCTCCAACAATGGATGGGAACCGCCGGAGGTTTTCATGGAGCTACAGGGAGCTTTATTCCTGACGTGGCCAGCAGCGCCAAAGTAGAGATCTTCGCAGATCCAGGATCCTATGACAGATCAAAAGCAAAATTCGAAGAATGGTGGACAAAGATGAAGGCGTGGATAGAAGCAAATCCGCACCACTTTGCGATCCAAAACCTGGTTGCAGGACAACCACTTTTAGTCAACGGCCCTAACTGGGCGTTTGCAGTGCTCTCCCGCCTAAAGGGGATAAAGGGGAGCTACTATGCAGAAATGGAGCTAAATAAGCTCTCACAAGAAGGCTCGTCCCTGGTAAACTGGGACATGCTTTGTGTGGACATCCAAGGATTGTTCCACCCAGTGCTACAAAAGGATTGGGCTCGGTCCCAATTATCAAACTACAAACAAGGAGGGCAGGACATCTACACGTTCCTCGCCAAATTCTGAACACTGGCTTGGCAGGCCCAGTGCAAAGACAGACACGCTGCCTACCTGTTGGAGATGAATTGCTCCAACAAAATCAAAAAGGAAATGTTCCGGCTCGGAAAACAAGGGCTGGGATATGACCAAACAATGAAGAACCTCCAGGAGATAGGATCTAACCTGGAGGCATATAAGATCACATTGGGTCAGAAGTGTTATGGCCAAGATGAAAGAAAGATGGACCGAAAAGTCAATGCCGCCACCCAGCCCACAAAAGGAACTGGGAAAGGAAAATGCTATGCCTGCGGAAAAGACAGGCATATGGCAAAAGACTGTCGCTCCCCCAAGCCAAAATGCCAAGAGTGCAGATGGCAGGGAGATCACAAAAACACGTGCTCAAAGAAGGGGCACCAAGCACGCGCTGCCACAGAAGGAGCGTCCATGTGGGATGAAGGAACCACAGAGGAAAAGGAAGTAACCATGGAAGATCTAAAGGGGAAAACCATGGAACAGATAAGGGCCCTTCTCCACCCAAAGAAGGGAAAGGGAAAAGGACGAGCAACCTGAGAAATCTAGGATCTCAGGCTGCTAATAGATTTTCATGTTTAGAAATGTTTCATGCTGAGGATCCCAAAGTCTTCAGAGAGGACAACAGTAAAGGCCACCAGTTAGCCGAAAGCCGGTACATTAATCTTATCAACAACGGGTATGAACCTGTCGACGACGGACCCACCCTTATCCTAGAAGGAGGGTCAACTATGCCTTGCGGACTGGACATGAGAGTTCTAGCTGCCATGAACAACAAAGAGTCCACAGTCACAGATGACTTCCCAGAAGAGATCTATCTGCATACGATGCGCATGACCAAGGACATCAAACTTAACGTACAAATCGGCTCGAAGCTGAACAAACTTTACCAAGTGAGCGCATTGCCAGACAGTGGCGCCACTTGCCTCTTTTTAGACAAGTTGTGGGCAGAGAAGCACCACATACCCCTGAAACTGCTCTCCTGCCCCATTCCCATTTTTAACGTAGATGGAACCAAGAACTCAGCCGGAAACATCACGCACTCCACTGAGCTAATTATCGACCTAGACGGTCACTGAGAAAAGATGACAGCTGAAGTCTCCAACCTGGGAGGATTCCCTTTGGTCATTGGATTCACATGGCTCCGCCGCCACAACCCAGAGATAGACTGGACCAAGGGCACGGTAAAGATGACACACTGCCCACAGTCATGCTACCTACTCCAAGATTGGGCCGCTCGAATCTGTGATTCTACAGAAGAACCCGACGAACAAGAAGAAGCATGGAAAGGATATTACGCAAGGGCCACGCTAGACGCACCCTCTATCCCCGCTAAAGAAAGAACCCTAGAAGAAATGGTGCCTGAATGCTACCACAAGTGGCTTAAGGTCTTCTCAAAAGAAGAATTGGAACGCATGCCGATAAGAAAACCATGGAATCACGCCATTGATCTCAAAGACGATTTCCAACCCAAGAAGGGAAGGATCATACCCCTGTCTGTGACAGAACAAGAAGAGGTGTTGGCCTTTATCAATGACCAGCTTCAAAAAGGATACATCCACCCCTCTAAGTCTCATCAAACGTCACCGGTGTTCTTTGTCCCTAAAAAGAATGGATGGAAGCGCATGGTCCAAGACTATTGCTACCTCAATGAACACACGGTCAAAAATAACTATCCCTTGCCATTGATCGGGCAGTTAGTGGATCGGCTCAAAGGGGCCAAACTATTTACAAAGATGGACCTCCGCTGGGGTTACAACAATGTCCACATCAAAGACAGCGACGAATGAAAAGCCACCTTCATTTGCTTCTGCGGAGCCTTTGAATCCTTGATTATGTACTTCAGGTTGTGCAACTCCCCAGCCATGTTTCAAGTGATGATGAACGAACTCTTCGCTGATATGGAAGATGTGGTCGTGGTTTACATCAACGACCTAATGATATTTACCAAAACAGACTCCCTAGAGGAGCATGAAGCAATCGTTCAATGGGTGCTAGCTCGCCTAGAAGAGAACGATCTATTTGTCAAATCAGAAAAATGCACATTCCATGCCACAGAAGTCGAGTTCCTGGGCATGATCATAGGAAAAGACGGAATTCGCATGGACAATTCCAAAGTAAAAGCAGTGCTGGAATGGCCAGCGCCGAAGAACCTATGTGGAGTAAGAAGCTTCCTAGGACTAGCCAACTTCTATCGGCGATTCATCTCTGACTATGCTTCTATTGCAAGGCCGTTGAACAACCTAACCAAGAAAGACACTCCCTTTGTGTGGAGTGAGAAATGTCAAGAAGCGTTTGACACGCTTAAAAACAAATTTACCACTGCCCCGGTACTCGCCTTCCCTGACATTGATTGTCAGTTTCGTTTGAAATGCAATGCCTCAGATTACGCCACCAGGGGCATTCTATCTATACTCCAAGAAGACGAAAAATGGCATCCAGTAGCCTATTATTTGCACTCTATGTCCGACCAGGAACGAAACTACCCGGTCGCTGACAAAGAACTCCTTTTGGTGATGCGCACATTGGAAACATGGAGGCACTACCTGGAAGGAGCAAGGTTCCAATTTGAGATCTGGAACAACCACCAAAATCTTCAATGGTTCATGGTTAGACAAGATCTGAACCAAAGACAAGCGCGCTGGGCGCAATATCTATCTAGATTCAACTCCATATGGTGCCATAAGGCCAGTGCCACTATGGGAAAAGCCGACGCCCTCTCCCACAGAGAAGACCATGCGGAAGGTGTCGAAGACGACAACAAGCAGGTCCTTGTAATACCGCCAGAGCGGATCAGATCAACAATACTGGTCCAAGATGAAGGCGATAAGTTATATTCTCGCATCAAAGCCAAGACTCTGCTCCTTCAGGAGTCCGAGATACAGAAGCTCTATGAACAGGGCTACATGGAGCACACTAGAGACATGGTCCTACTGCTCAACAAAAAGGTTTTCATCCCGGATGACAAAGATCTCCATCGCAATGTGGTAACCAATTGCCATGACACCCCATCGGCCAGACACCCCGGTCAGGAAAAGACGATAGAGCTTCTGCAGAGGCACTACACATGGCCAGGAATGATCACTTATGTAAAAGAATACATCACCCGGTGTGATGTATGTCAACGCATTAAGACGAGCAACAAACCGCCAGCTGGCAAGCTCGAACCCCTGGAGCTATCCACTGCACCTTGGGTAGATGTTTCTGCAGATTTTCTCATGGATCTCCCCCTATCTAATGGCTCTGATTCGATTCTCGTGGTCATAGACCGATTCAGCAAAGAAGTCAAATTTATCCCTTGCATGAAGTCAGTGACCATGCTAGACATGGCATGACTCTATCTAAACCGTGTGTGGACAAACCACGGAATCCCACGCTCTATTGTATCTGATCGAGGGCCACAGTTCGCATCTCACATGATGACGGAACTATGCAAACAACTCAGAATCAAACCTAAGTTATCCACGGCATCTCACCCGCAAACAGACAGGCAAACAGAACATATGATTCAAGATCTCCAGCAGTATCTTCGAACGTTCTGTCACAAGAAGCAACACAACTGGGCAGACTGGCTAGCCATCGCCCAATTCAGCTATAACTCTAAGAAGCAGGCTTCCACACAAAAAGCTCCCTTCAAAGTCACACAGACTTACAGACCACGAATGGGAATAGAATCCAGGTCATCTAAGGCGCCAGCCGCCGATGAAGTGGCTCTTAATATATCAAAAATCTTAGAGTCCACTCAGACACAGCTCGAGAAGTCTCAAGATCACATGAAGATCCAGGTGGATAAACACCACTCAGAAGCCCCGAAGTACAACGTTGGAGACGAAGTACTCTTGGCCACAGACAACCTGCGCTTGACACGCGAATCACGTAAATTAATGGAAAAATGGGTAGGACCCTATTCCATCACATGATGCGTGGGAAAGAATGCAGTTGAACTGAAATTACCCCGCACTATGCATATACACCTGGTGGTAAACATCTCCTAGGTCAAACCTTATCTAACCCGCCTCAACGGTCAGCCAGTTTTTAACCCTGGACCAGTCTTTATCACGGAAGAACTGGACGCTGAATACGAGGTGGATCACGTTGTTGACGCTCACTGGAAGGGCAAAAAGAAGGAATATCTTATTCACTGGTCTGGATACTCCAACGATGAACGCACATGGGAACCAGAATCCAATCTATCTAATGCAAAGCAGGCTATTGCCCACTTCCATGAACTGAATCCACGTGCCCTAGCACGAGGGGCCTTTACATGGTTCAGTCTATTTAACCCCTACGATGATGAAGATAGCATTGCCATCCCGGTTGATCAGGTGTTCAACCCATAGAAGGAGGATGGTGTTACGATCGTATATTTTCATTCTTTTATTCTTTCCTTGACACTGGTTTGAACCCTCAATCAAGACGCTTATGGTATTTTATTCCCACACCAAGGTGGACCTGACTTGCAATGGCTCATCACGCTACTGCTTTCTAAGCAGTCTAGACCATGTCACATGCACACGGCACATGACGCGTCACATGCAAAGGGCCTAGACCCTTATCGTCCTATCTATGATCTCATACCTCATGCCCTATGTCTAGACTCAACCCATGCTTGCCCGACCTATGGCATACCCCCCGCTTATCTTACCCTATGGCAAATGTCTCTCTTATCCTCACGAACTATTCCCCTTATGGTATTTACCATCACATGTACATACAAAGTATTTGCCTATATAAACCTTCAGGTCTCAGAGCTGTCCCCTCAGCTTTGAAGACTTGGCGATTTCCTCTTCTCATCTTACATTCCTCTATGGGTCAAAGTGACTGTTACGATCCACGTATACCCCTACTCTTTTCTCTTCACTCTTACCCTAGTTTCCCTACAGACATTGCTCTCGCTGTTCAAGTCCCGCCTGAGCCACTTTATTATTCCCCTTTTTCTCTTATCTTCGCTTACCTATTTAGCGTGACTCATCTGCAGTATCCGCAGTTGTACTGATACCGCTATCTCTGACTCACTTCCCTTCTTCACGATTCCATCGCATTCTATAGTCAAGTCATCCCTTTTACACTCCGCTTTATTCTCTCTTGACTTGTGTATATAAACCCCTCGATACCCTCGATGTATTCCCCAAGTTAGACCTACCCGAATCTACCTTGATCATCAATTCCCCTCAGGTCCCCCAGTCCTCGCCTTACTGTTGAGTAGGCGCTCCCCTTGTTCCTTCGTTGTCGCATCACCTAGCGACTCCTTCGTCCCTGTGTCACAACATACGTTGACCAGGTCAATAGCTCATGACATACCATTGAGGCTGAGGATAGCGGACCACCCGCCTATCAAACCCTTGCCACGTCAGCTGAATAGCGACGTTAACGTCCCCTCGCCCCTTGTCACTCGGGTCTACGCCTGAGCGTAACAGTGACCACTCGAGTTCATCTTTATTACACTACACTTTAGAGTGTTTCAACGATATCATGAGATATCCAATCATCATTCTTGAAGTGCTAGGATCGCATTGGCAAGTTATTACAAGTAAGTGATCCACAGTACAATGAAAAAGATCAGCTAACTTGTGTTTGATTTGAAGGATCACCCTGGCCATCTTCACTTTGTGACTGATACATGGACATCATCAAATCATTGAGCATTTATTGCATGAACTGTTCATCTTGAGCATGATGGCCACATGCTTTGTTTTCTCCTTGATGTGGTTGAAGTAACCAAGGTATGCTTAGTGTACATGTATTGCATGTTCTAATGTGAAACACAGTCTCATAATGGCAAAAACATGGCAAGAGCATTTTATGCAATGCTTGAGCTTTTTGGTCTTACAAAAAAGATTATGTCTCACTGTTTCTAAGTCAATTCTGACTAAGATATACTCATATCTTTGTTACTAGATCCATGCTGTCAACATGGACAATGCAAGCTCAAATGACATGCAAACCACAAAGTTAGGGGCACTGTTCAACTCATTTGAAGTTTGTAACAGAGTGTGGTGTTTCAATCATACTTTACAGCTTGCTGTAAAGGCTCTTCTTCGACCTTTACATCCAGGTATAACAGGAAATGATGATGCCAATGACTCAGGGAGTGACACTGATAGTGACAGTTCACCTCTGGTGGTAGATGATAATTTAGATGACGAGGAACAAGATGAGGATGAGGATTGTGTCATTGATGTTACTACAGATGATCCCAATGATGGTATTGATGAATTGGAGTGCTTGGAGTCATTGTCATATATGAAAACAATGACTGAAACAGTGGTCATTAGAGACACAGTTTCAAAGGTCCCTCAATTTTGATTCTGCAGATTTCTTCCCAGTCTAACATAAAAACTTATAGATGTTGAAATTGAAGTCCTAACTTATTAGGCTTTGATACAACACAAAGTCTACTACACTTGTAGTAAGATGTGGTAAGACCATGGTATTCATTTATATCCATAACCATGTGTCTACAAGGGTCCTTGA
>JBBPML010000262.1:0-35680 GCA_038090275.1 Austroboletus novae-zelandiae | reverse complement strand
GTGTAGCTATATAAACCCTGGGGATAGACCCAGGAGAGTAACAAGACACTTACTCTTGTCCCCCATCTTCGAGCTCAGGAATATCTCTCTTCCCTCACTCTACTATCTCTCTGTTAGCAAACCACTCTACTGCTTGGTGAGTCTCCCACCTAAGCCCTATTCCCTCTTGCCCCTGCGCCATTGGGATATCCTGCATTCCCAATAAGTAGTGTTGACATTAAATGTGCTCAGGCATGCAAAGGACATGTTCTGCAAGAGATTCCTGTGGGTTTCATTCATAGGTTCCTTTCCCAGGTTGTATGACAACTCCTGTACTCAGTCAAACATCTTTTGGTGTACTTTCTGAAGGAGTTTCATGATTCTGTCTGAGATCGTTTCACTTGGACTTGACACAAGCACTCTGGTGAGCAATGATGAGATGGAATACATCATCATCCTATCTATGAGCTGAGCACTGACATCCGTGAACAAATTCTCCAGCTCACCAAGAAGGGCCATGCAGAATAATGAGTCTTCTAGCTCTTTGTGCCAAAACCATGTGCCTGTATTCGGATCCAAAGGTCCAACTTGAGAGAGTATACAAAAAAAGAGGTCATGTACAACTTCACTATGAAGTTTCAAAGTTGTTTTACCATGTACTCCGTGCAAGATATTGAGCCACTGGAGTGAACCACCACTACATAGTTGACTATGTGCAATGAACTCGTCTAGAGAGAGGTTCGCAGGGCAGTCCGCCTGAGCAGCCAGAGTGTCATTGGGAGTGCATGAGATATCATTGAAATCATTTTTTGTGGCTGAAAGCTTGCAGACTTCCCTCCTTGAACCAGGCTTCCAGTATCCAGGATTCTGATCACCCCTCCATATATAGTGTTTGCACATGTCATGATGACGGACTTCATAGTGCAATGATGGATTGTTTTCGGATCTTGCTGAATAAAAATAGGCAAATCTCAATCCAATATTTGGTTCATCGCAGTGGACATAGTACTGCTGCACACCAAGGCAAAGTGGATTTTCTTCTTTCTCCTCCCAGGCGACACCTTGATCATAGTGGGTGGAGAAATAGTACCATAACCTGACTGCTGCTGATCACCAGATGCGAATGTTCAAAGGACATTGAAGCTCAAAAACGACAACTTTTGCACCCAATGGGCAGGCAGGCAGTGGTGATTGGGAACCCTCTGTGTCTCCAGCATGCCTTTCATCAGAAAAATGTCTCTGCTCTTCTCCCAGCACATCATCCATTGCATCTCACTCAATGCGAGCCTTGAGTTGCTGAAGATGAGGCGATTGGTCATAATAGCAGACAGGGAGACTGTCTTCATCAGAGACAACCGTGTAGAATACCTAGTAAGTAGTCACTTATATTAGAAGTAAAGAGTAGGTACCTGTAGAATACCTAGTAAGTAGTCACTAAGTAAAAGCTACAGTACAATGGTTCAACTATGTGCGATGTACGCTTACGTAACACGGTGGCTGTACTACCGCCTACCGTTTGTATACTGCAACAGAAGGTTTGTTTGATTGTGTGTGACCAGGCTTTCCAAGGCAGCAGGTGAGATCTCAGGGGAGTAGTCGGAAAGTAATGGAATTTTCTTCACGAGGAGCTTGTCAATCGCGATGAAAAGTTCGATCCCCATCAGTAACATGATGGAGCATACAATGGCGTCCATATCAGAAGGACTGATCCTCATGAACATGTATCCATCCATCAGGATCTCGAGTTGACTGCATGCCCCGTCCACATCTGACACATTTGCAATCCAGTCATCAATATCTTCTTCGACTGCTTTCTCTGCATCATAGAAAGTAACAAGACGATTAACGTCCCACTCCTCTTTGTAAAAAACCCCGTTCGAGGATAAAAAGTGAAGAGCACCACGGCCACGATGATCGGAAACAAAAGTTGAGGGGGGAGGGTCACGATTATGATTTGCAAGAGCATTTCGAATATGATCTCGACTGGACCTGAGGGAGAGTCGGGTATCCCTCTCGAGTTCGTCCTGAGAAGGATTCCGAAACGGAGATAGGCGCGCACCCAGCTGCTCCAATACGGATTGTGTTATCCGGGATAACCAGTCTGGGACGGACGGCTCCAGCTTGTCTAAGCGACGCTGAATCTTACACGACATGAGATGAAGCAGATCCGTGTGTAGGGTGACAATGTTTGCGTCGCTTGCTAGGGTGCACATGAAGAACAATATGAAAGCCTTGTAGGATCCACGCCCAGTGGGAAAGGGAGAACGATCCAGAGTAATGTGGATCACCACCTTGATGAAAAGCCAGATAGGCGAACGAGTATGATGCAGATCATCACAAATGTGTTTGGTGATGAGAGGAACGTCGACAGTGTGAGCGACACTTTGCAAGATGTCATTGTGGAGCGAAGCGAGAAATTGTGCGAAATGGTGCTTATCAGAGCGGCGGGAGAGGAGGTTGGCGAGTTTAAGTTGGAAGTCCGGATCGTGAAAAACGTCATTTGGTACCTCCATTGCGGACAGGATACGAGCATGTATGAGGTTCATTGGGCATCGACATGTCGAATGTTTCAAACATTGTACGGGTCTCCTGTTTTGTCAGAAGGATCCCAGAAGCGCGAGATTGGCTGTTCGAACATCGAATAAGAAACGCAAGAACATCTACGGATGGTTAGTATAACCGCATGGAACAATTGTGAGCATACCTCCTGTTTGCATCTCATGAAGTTGGGAGATGACGCGGTCTCTGTCTCCATTCTCATACACAGATTGAGTGAATCCTTGAAAATTTTCCAACATCCTGGTGATACGATGCCACTGAGGTTCACGGGTATCGTCGATGTGTGGGCTACAAGCATGGGCAACACCGCACACCGCACGAGCTAGTGTAACATCGCCCCACAGGAAAGAAGTGATCGTATAGTAAACGTGGATGACAGGAAAGAAGACGAGGTAAACGACGTGAAGTAGCGAGAGGAGTGTAGATGAAAGTCGGTAGAGTACCCATTAATGATGATTGATCACAGGCACAAACAACCGAGTCGCCAATGATGACCAAGCTGATATATTCAAATTCCGAGTTCGAAAATTGATCTACATATCTACTTCCAACTTCCAGCTGCCCATTCGCTCGTGGTCAGTTTCTCGAGATAAATATACATTGAACGAAGGAAATATCAAATAGAGTCGATGTGCATATATAAATCAAACCACTATACGTGCTTCCCGTAATACTCCCGCGCAGAAGATGCAGGCAATTCTTGCAGAATACCACTGGCACTGGGTTTGGGTCGATGGGTATCCACCGCTCCTATGGGTAAGGTGTACCTTTCCTCGTCACAGCCGTATGCTTTCGGAGTTAGCTTGATGACCGTATGCAATGGAATCTTGATGTAGGGGAGGTCCGCTTGTGGTAGATCATGGAAATACGCATACCTGCACATGTGTAACTCGAAGGGCAAGAATGGCAACATCACCAAGAAGACTTACAGGCATCGCAAGATGGCCTGATGGCCAAAGATGAGAATATTTTCTTGTCGTTCGAGCTCCATGATCACAGGTTCTAATCGCACGACCACGTCGCGGTACGACTCTCCGCCTCTATAACGGTAATTAAACTTGTCTTCGTCGCGATTTGCAAAGTCCTCCGGGTATGCTAACTTTCCGGACGTCAACTTAGTTTCCATGGTCAGAGTTTCACTCACCTCGATCTCTTCGTATGTCATTCCATCGCACACCCCAGCATCCAGCTCGTCCAAGGACTTCCACGTTAACTTGGGATAAGGCAGATATTGTGCTGTTTGGATCGTGCGTTGAAGAGTAGAGGTCCAGACCTGCAAATACATTGGTAAGGTAGGCATGGGACATCGTTAGTGAGGGGAACGTCAACTTGCAGTCAACGGCGCGTCCCCAACATGTTTGCGAACAAGTTCTGGGAGAGCTTGGGCATACTTGAGACCACGCTTAGAGAGGGGGGAATCTCCGCCTATTTTTCCCTGAAGGTTGAACTGACTCTCCCCATGCTACATCCGAGATTCAGTTCGTTCTGTTTCAAATAGTAGGAAGACCTTACTCTAGAAAAGAAAATATTTCGGGGCTTCACGTGGAGGTTCATGAGATAAAAGGCAATGCGACTCTGCAGATACCCGTTGATACGCGAGAGAGTGACCTCGTTACCGACATCGATTATTCGAATGTATGAGAGATGCGGTTCTGTAATGGTCTCATAAACAGCTTCGTACTCCTTGATACGCCTGATAAAGTCGCGTTCAGCAACCTCCTTTGGGAGATCTTTGTAATCGGGGTCCCCTGAAGAAACTTTGAGAGCCACATTCGCCGCTATCACAGCAGGATCATTGCAAAGAGATTCGAGGAATATGACTTGGATTCCCCTTTCCTTGGCAACTCGGGCTTCGATTTTAGCTCTGGGATATCTTCAGATTCAACAAAGAGTAGTAACAAGATGGTACTTGCCGGCGACTCCGTGTACTGTTGGTAGCGTCTGCGTAATACTCAGTACGTGACGCTTGAAAAGATGTAAGTAAATATCTCACCGTGTATGCCTACGTTTCCACCCTTTTTCAACCATTGTATGAGCATCTCTAGATTATCTTCAGCTAACTGTTCGCGAACTTTGGTTGCTTCGACATTGTTATGACTGAAATATTGTGCTGTATGATCTTCCTTGATCCCACTCCTGGTATACGGAATGAGCGCACATGCCAAACGAACGTTATTACACGAACTGCAACGCCTTCTGCCTGGCACGAGAACGACGTAGCTGTCCAACGTTGAAAACCTTGAGGGAGAACTTAGTACGTGTCTAGTCGACGCGTCGCAGACCTGTCTACCTGAACATCATATTCTAGCCACTAGAGACCGATTCAGCAAAGAAGCGGTGCAGAATATAGAAATGGTGACCTTGAGGTACCGCATGAGCTTGTTGCTCAGATAAGATTTTCCCCGCGCTGGTAGTCCAACCTGGATAATTTGTTAGGGGCCAAGGTAGGGCTAAACGAAAGTCACGCACCATGGCTAACACGATCTTGGCTTCAGAGTAGTCCGGCTTCGCAACTAGATATACGGGTCGACAAGCTGGGTGTGAGTGATGCTCCGAGAACACGCACCTTTGTTTCCGATGCCGAACACGGAGCGCGGAGGGGTTGGTGCTTGCGAGCCTCTTCGGCTAGATGCAGTAGACTTGTCAAACTGTTTCAGCCTGTGTGTGCTAGGTGGAGATGAGCTCCGATGTCGATGATCTAGACGCACATGGGGCCTCCAGCGCCAAACATGACCGGGGGGTGTGCGCGATCTGGAACGAGGGTGCTGTCGCGGGGGCCATCTGGCTGCATGTCGTCAAGCACACCGGGTATTTTGGACTGCGGGGAGTCTCGGGAAGGGAACTTGAAGTTGCTAATGTCTTGAGACATGGAGTTGGTAGTAGATAATTAACCACGTGCACTGCATGTCTTCGACGGTCATCTCGCACTCCCTCCAGCCGCGTCGCGCCTTTCACTCGACGTTGTCCACAACGATTGCATTGGCCCCTCCCGACTCAATTTGCTCCTTCTTCGTCCTGTATACTTTTCCCCAGAGTATCATCATTGACAAGTATGAACTTGTAGACCGCCGGCTTTCTTTTGAGCTATGGGGCGAATCTAACCTGGAGCTCCCCGTGTTTGCTCTCAATCAATCCGCCGATTCTTTACTGCTCGTAAATGCCACCCCCGCCGACGCTTGCTCGAGGCAAATCACCCTAGACATCCCTGTTCACGCGCGGTATGGCGAACCCAGTGTGCTTCCGGAGTCGTCAATCCAGGTGTCCTCCCCTACCTGCTTCTGGGCTTGTCCTTCCTCTGGTGCGTATGCTGTGCACTGCGAGCTGTTCCATCCATGTTCTGACCTCGCTTTAGCAAGTGTTTCCTCGAAGTATTCCTCCGATTCACCGATAGGACGTTCGACGATGCTCAGGTCATCGACACACTTTTCTGTGCAAAGCGAATTGTCGCATCACGCGTTGCTTCAAATCCCTGTGCCTTCCAAGCATGACTTGTTTTTCGTCGAGATAGGGACTGCAACTGTCGTCTTCGTAGCATTTCTGTGGTTAGCTTACCGCTCCTGGGGTGTTGCCAAGGCACTTCAGTCCCGTCACCTCAAACAACAATAATGAAGGTATCCATAGATGCGCTTTTCTATGAACTTGACAGGAGTGCAATAGCGAGAGAGATCAGTACGTACAAATACTCTAAAGTAAAGCGGCGTGGAGCTCAAGCTTCAAGCCTATGCCAGAGTCGCGCTAGACAACTACGCAACGCCGTTGTTTCACCATCTTCCCCCAACGACCTTTCATGCTTTCCTTGATGGCGAGGTTGAAAACATCTTGGACACCAGTGCCAGTCTTGGCAGAGCATTCGACATACTTGGCGCCGATCTCCTTTGCAACACTGGCGCCTTGCTCGGCAGACACTGGTACTTGCCCTTGCGCACTGAGCATACGTCGTGTTTGATCGTCTCGTCGTAGGTCGATCTTGGTGCCAACCAATATAAGTGGTGTTCCTTCGCAAAAATGAGCCACTTCTGGGTACCACTTGAAACAGCGGTTCAGGACATGCAAAACACCGCAGGATTAGGATTAATGCGAACCTTGTCTTGAACATTTCCAAGGCTGACCGGAAAGTCGATGGAAAAGACGATCAAAATCACGTCGCTCTCTGGGTAACTCAGCGGTCGTAATCGATCGTATTCTTCTTGTCCTGCGGTGTCCCAAAGCGCCAGTTCCACCAACTTTCCGTCGAACTGAATCTGCGTCACATAATTTTCGAATACCGTTGGTATATAGGACTGTAGAGTTCCTTTTTATGAGCCCGGACAAGCAAAGCAAAGTGTGGATGAATGCGTACCTCTGGAAACCTATTTTCCGCATACACAATGAGAAGACACGTCTTTCCGCAACCGCCTTAGTGCTATATTTTTGAATGATGTTGAAGGACGAACAAACTATCCCGCGTACCATCGCCCACTACGACCAGTTTCTTCTTCACGTCCGGCCTGCGAACACCAGCCTGGTATGATGAGTCCATGTCAGAAATGCTCAAAGTCGTGCGCAGGACGCGAAGAGAGGTAACGGAGACAGAAAACACCGGCAAGCAACCAGTGTAAGTTGGTCACGTGTCGTGTCGTAGATTACTAGTACTTGGCGGGCAGCGTGGTCACTGGTAACGGTGGTCTGCTCAGAAGAACTGGAATACAACGACCAACTTTACTTGAAGATATATATTGTATTGCACGCTTTTTTTTGTGAGAGGTAGTCAAAGCCACAAATGTGGCAGTACAGCCCTGCCAGAGTCACGCTGGCCACGCGTCACGCAGCACACAGCTCCTTCGTTCCGCCCAACCCAGCACACACCTCAACGCTCAACATGCACACCAGCGAGTACGACTACCTCTTCAAGCTTCTCCTCATCGGTGACTCTGGCGTCGGCAAGGTTTGTTGCCTCGTTTTCATGTGGCACTTGGCCTCATTCGCCACGTCCAGTCCTGTCTGCTCCTTCGGTTCGCAGATGACACGTACACGGAGAGCTACATCAGTACTATTGGCGTAGACTTCAAGATTCGCACTATTGAGCTCGAGGGAAAGACCGTCAAGCTCCAGATCGTGAGTCCTTTGTCTGCTTGCTTATCTTAGGGTTCCTCTGTCGTCCTTCGTACCCTACTACTTCACCCACACATGACCCGGTTTTCATTCAACATATGTGCCATGAACTCCACTAACTGCTTCCTACGCGCATTTCAGTGGGATACCGCTGGTGCGTGCTCTTTTGTCCTCTGTACACTCTTTTTGACAGTCTTCGAATAGGCCAGGAAAGATTCCGCACGATTACTTCGTCCTACTACAGAGGGGCTCACGGTATAATTGTCGTTTACGATGTCACGGATAATGGTAAGAGCTGTGCACCCTGTTAACGATGGTTGCTAAGCGGATCCTCAGACACTTTCACAAATGTCAAGCAGTGGCTTCAGGAAATCGACCGGTACGCGTCGGAGGGTGTTAACAAGCTGTTGGTAGGGAACAAGTCCGACCTTACAAGCAAGAAGGTAGTCGAGTATAGCGTGGCAAAGGTAACGGTTTCAAATCACATTGTCGCTCCCGTCCGTCTCAATTTGACCCCAGGAATTTGCTGATCAATTGACTATCCCATTCCTCGAAACTTCTGCCAAGAATGCGACGAACGTCGAGCAAGCATTCTTGACCATGGCCAAACAAATTAAAGATAGGTGCGAAATTGCAGCATTGTACCATGTCAAGTGCTGACATGTGATGTAGAATGGGATCCACGTCAACGCCCGCCGGTGGTGCAAAGTCGTCGACCGTCACTCCTGGCCAGTCTGTACAGCATCAGCAATCTGGCAGTTGCTGCTGAATGGGGACACCTGTGGTGTACTAGCGAACTTGTTTACGTCCTTTTTTGACATGCAATTCATTCGAGGATATCGTCAGCATCACGCATGCGGTATGATAGGAGCGATATTCTCTCATTTACATACTACCTTCTCTCCCGAGTACTGCTCGAGTGTAGCTGTTGGTTTCCGTTTAAAGCTGGCCTCTGTCTGTTGCTTGTCCCCCCCTTTTTTTTAATAGTAATTTCTATCAAATACGTCCGACGTTAGTCTGAACACTCCGCCCGGGGAATGTGATCGTTATCGATGATACGGCTGACAGTCGAGAGTCGCGAGCGAGTACATAAACGCTACTGCTGAAATCAGTCAGCCCCAATTCTAATCCATCATCTCTTCCATGTCTCGCCCAGGTGGTTACGGCGGTCACGGTGGTCCCCCTGGCGGCTCTCGTCGCCTCCAGGTTATTACCAATTCCTTCAAGATTACAGGGCTCCCTAGGAAACACTACTATCAGTATGAGGGTGAGCTTTGTTGGCACCGTCATCGCCATGCAGGCTTAGTCCTTTTTCCCATGGCATCATAAATGCAGTTTGTAAGTGCTCTAGGCTCTCTGACCCATAGCGTTCACTCAATCGAGCTCACGCATGTGTGTGTGTGTTTCCCAGCGTTCGAAGATGAAAAATTGAGAAGAGGAAAAGAAGCACGCCGACGCATTGAAGTCATCGAGAGGCTTCAAAACCATACTCAACCAGACATCTTCAAGCCCAAGATCATCTACGACAGCGATGCAATCGCATACTCTTCCACTGTCCTCTCCTTCGGGAGCAGCTGCACGGTAATTCGTCAGAGTTTACCGTTGGCCCACCTCTGATCCTACGATCTCATAGTTTGACGTCAACATGGTCGACCGCGCCCCGAGACCGTCCGGAGAGGGGCAAGGCCAAGTTCGAGGTATCATGAGAGTGTCGTTCAAGCGCGTGGATGCAGCGCCCATTTCGTTCGAGTAAGCGAAGGTCCATATGGAATAGCTGTTACTCATGGAATGCAGAGATCTCCAACGCCTCATAGACGGACAGACCAGCGGCACCGGCCAGCTCACTCCTCGCGCAACCGTTGCCCTGAACCTGATTCAACTTATATTGCGCCAGGGCCCTAATTTGTACGTCATCCCACGTGAGACGTCTCGCCACGTTCGGATTTACTAATCGTCTCGTAGGATGTTTCCCAACAATGAAAAGGCCTTTTTCTGTCGAGAGGCTGGAAGTCGGACCTTTGGAGGTCTCGAAGTTTTGAAAGGGTTTTATCAGTGCGGACTGTTTCTGATTTGTGGTCAAGCATGATTATTGATCGTGATGGGCGCGTAGGAGTGTTCGTCCGACGCTCCGATGTCTTTTAGTGAACATTGACACCACTTGTGGAGTCGTGTAAGACTTGTTGATAACTCTAGAAGCTCGTTAATCATCCACTTCAGCTACCAAGAAGGTCCTATGGTTGACGTCGCCCTTGGTCTCTTGGGGCAAAGAGACATTCGCAAGCTCTGCGTCAATGATCCTGCACAGACGGCAAAGTTCAAAAAGTTCTTCAAAGGTGTTCTTATTACGTTTACGCACCGCAAGGGAAAAAAGAAGATCGAGGGGCTTGTCGCCAGGGCTGGTTTCCAAGAATTTGAGTGGATCAAGGACAAGGCTGATGGCGTCTCACAAACCATAACGATTCAGGTACGCTCCACGTTATACCTCTTTCTTTCCATTCGCCATAAACTGGGAGTAGGCGTATTTCAGAGAAATGTACAATCTTACGATCAGGTATCCCGAGGCCATCGGTGTTTTAATTGGCGGCGGCAGCGTCGTGCCAATTGAACTGTGTATGATTGCCCCCAACCAACGTTACAAGCAGAGGTTTCCATCAGAGGTGACCAAGCTCATGGTTGAGCTTACTTCTGAGAAGCCTAGGGCCCGACTCGAAGCTATTACTCGTGGCATTGGGAAAGGTGCTGGAGCGGTAAGCGTTTACATTGGAGGTTAGGTATACAACATCTTACTAATTTCCTGGATACTCGACAAGCCCTTGGATTATTCGTCATCACCTTTTGTCAGAGATGCTGAGATTACGGTATCTACGACACCTACTGTTATCGATGGCAAGGTTCTGGCCGCCCCTAGCCTGCAGTACAAAGATGGGGTAGTGGTGATTATCTTTTTTTTCCCCAAACGGGAGGACGCCGATCGATCATTTCTTATTTTACTTTAGAATCCCGATTCTGGTTCTTGGAACGTACTAAATCAACAGTTCAACGAGCCAAAGAGCATCCTTTGCTGCGCTATTGTTGATTATGCTTCCAATCCGAGAGATAGGCAGAGGAATGAACATGCTATGAAGATGATTCTTCAGAGCTGTGAAAAGCTAGGTATGTAGGAGTTTTCTGTTTTCGTTGATGCATTATTCATAGTTTGCTAGGCATGCGTAAGTCCTTGACGTTCTTGCAGCTAGACGTTGTCTGAGTTTTAAAAGGAACGTCTTCTCCGCGCGCGTACATTTCTTCCAATGGGGGTAACGCGATCGAGGTTGGTATTATTTCCTTCAACCTTTATTGCGATATTTCATTGCATGTACAGCCCTTGGTTCAGCTCGCACGAGAAAGTGCACAAAACAAGGCTACTTTGGATTTGGTCTTGGTCATTCTTCCATTTTCCGCCGCGGAGATTCGAACTACTGTAAAACGCTGGGGAGATGTTCAAGAAGGGGTAAGTAATTCGGTATCTCACGGAACCTACAATGACGAACACATTACAGATCGTAACACAGTGTGTTGTAAGTATTGACTCGCTGACTGTATGCTTCAGTATCTCAGACTTTATCCAGCGTATTGACAAACTGAGCAAGGCCAAAGACCAGTATTATAACAACGTGGCGTTGAAGTAGGTGCTGAGCTTTTTTTGCAATCCCACCTTTAATACTGCATAAAGGATCAATGCGAAATTGGGCGGTATCAATTCGATACCCAAGTCCAATGTACTGAAGAAACTCTCGGAACGTCCATACATGATCATGGGTTAGCCTTCGACTTTTTCCCACCTTTCAGTGAACTGATTTGACCTGGAAAAAGGGGCCGATGTGGGTCACCCGGCACCCGGCGTCTATGATCAACCTTCGGTTGCCGCACTCGTCGCTTCATACGACCCGCATGCGATGAAATACCATGCGTACAGCACCATTCAGCCCCCACGCCTCGAGCCTATCGAACAGCTTCAAAGCATGGTCTCAGTGAGTACATGTGAGAACGAGTATGATGTCAACAGGTATTTATTGTCGAACGTTGACTAGAATGCCCTGGATCAACTTGGCGCTCCAGCTGCGCGGCTCATATTTTTCCGTGATGGGCTGTCTGAAGGTGAATATGCCACAGTCGCTGAGAAAGAGATCAAGGATATCAAAGGTTGGCTTGCGCCTTCACATTATCCTACGCGTCATTCATATTTTTTGAAGCTGCCATCGATGACGTGTGGAGGGTGAGAAACGTGAACGGCCCCAAGCCCACCTTGACATATATCATCGTTGGGAAGAGGTCTGTATTTCAGCGGATCTCTAGAACCATCTAATACGTTTTGTCAGACACCACGTCCGATTCTTCCCCCAGAGCGAGTAAGTGTTTTTTGTTGCTATTTGGCTGGTATAGAGTTCATGCGTGTTGGCCAGACGGGATGGAGATAGAAGGTCTGGTAATTGCCCGGCTGGATTCGTAGCCGACCAGGGTATCGGAAACCCGATTGCGAAGGACTATTATTTGTTGTCTCATGGCGGTCTGTTGGGAAGTACGTGATCCGTCTGCATCATCCATCATTCTTGTCTGAACCGCCTTTTTAGCGAGCAGACCTTCTCATTACATCATCATTCTCGACGAGAATTTTTCCAACAATATAGAGGTGTAAGTTTTTGCGGAACACGACAAATTAAGGGTGATTGGTGACCGGGCTGTCGCTCTAGCTTGCAGGAACTGTCCTTTTCGTTGTGTCATGCCTATGCTCGGGCTACGCGATCCGTTTCCATTCCCGCGCCAGTGTATTGTGAGTTGGCCCCAGTTGGTCGTCCTCGACTCGTGCTCACCTTTTTTTTTTCCTCTCTAGATGCTGATGTACGTGACTTGGACTATGAAATCGATCATGCTCATCAAATGTAAAACGTTTACAGCTTGTGTGCGGCCGTGCTAATTTCCACTTTTCGCCTGACTTGAAGTACGACGACAGCTCCGCCTCGGTGATCTCTGGTGACAAGAGTGCTTTTGATCTCGAACGCTGGTCTCAGGGGTTCCGGGGACCCCACCCCAACATGTTGAAGAAGATGTTTTACATGTGATCTCAAAGTTGCCATCTATCACATCCTGATCTAGCGTGTCTACCATCCTCTTTCTGCAAGGCGTCCTCCCTTTAGGTTTGCGTCGCTGTACACATGTACGAATAAGAGATACGAATGTACGAGTTGGTTTACGAACTCACATCGTCAGACCGACCATGGGTGCGCCAATATTCTCAGAGACCTGTGAAAAAAAGTGTGTCATGCTTGACAGCCCGTTTCTGCATCTTTCATTACATACCTCGGCAAGGACTTTGGGATTGTTGTAATGCGTCACCTGAAGTTTCAGAGGTTAGCGAGAAAGGCGCGTGAAAATGCACGAGTGTTGCGCACAGCTTGGACAATGGCCTTTGCTCGCTTGGCTGGGTCACCCGACTTTGGACAGTTGTATCAGGTTTCAGTTGAAGTCAAGGCACCAAGGGACGTACATGGAAGATGCCAGATCCAACGAACACTAAAAAGACATGATTATGCAGTGCACGTGAGCAAATCAAGGTTAAGCGCACCTCCGTCACAGCCTAGTTGCATCATGAGAGCAGCATCCGCTACGGACGAGAACGCTGAGGACGAATCGGACGCGGGTGCCGAAAAAGGGTACGCACCTGGAGTCGCGATGCCACCAGCGGCAAAATTGACGACGGGGAGCCGTTTGAGCCGAGCGGCTTCTTTCAAGAGATGAAATGGGGCCTGTATGTCTTTTGCATACGCATACAGTTCTTCTTCGTTCATGACGCTCGCCTTGCGAATTTCGCTCATCACGGTGCGTTGGTGACGCACGGCCTCGACGACGTTTCCGGTACCTGCCTCGCCCTTGGTCCTGATGAACGCGGCACCTTCGGAGATGCGCCGCAATGCCTCGCCCAGGTTGCGGGCGCCGCATACGAACGGGATTTTGAAACCGTGCTTGTTGATGTGGTGTTCCTCGTCCGCGGGCGTGAGGACTTCGGACTCGTCGATGTAGTCGACGCCGACGGCTTGAATGATCTATGAACGGGGTGAGAATGTGCAGCATGTGAGGATATGCGATGGAGTACCTGTGCCTCGACAAAGTGGCCGATGCGCACTTTGGCCATGACGGGAATGGTGACGGCATTGATGATGTCCTTTATCATCGCGGGGTCGCTCTGGTGTAGTCAGTGAGGCAAGGACATGACAGGAGGGGCGATGTGCGAGGATACCATTCGGGAGACACCCCCTTCTGCTCTAATGTCGGCGGGCACACGCTCGAGTGCCATGACGGCACAGGCACCTGCCTCCTCTGCGATGCGAGCCTTGGGAAATGATGAGGACAAAAAAGGGGGAATAAGAGAGAACGTCACCTGGTCGACGTTGACGACGTCCATAATGACGCCCCCCTGACGTAAGATATGGGTGGGTCAGACGAAGACAGAGTGAGATGGGTACCTTGAGCATCTGGGCCAACCCGGACTTGACCTGGAGAAGATGAGGCATGAACGGGGCATAGATGG
Organism: Austroboletus novae-zelandiae; assembly: GCA_038090275.1. Taxonomy (NCBI): domain Eukaryota; kingdom Fungi; phylum Basidiomycota; class Agaricomycetes; order Boletales; family Boletaceae; genus Austroboletus; species Austroboletus novae-zelandiae. The sequence goes on along the minus strand of JBBPML010000262.1, from coordinate 21,486 downwards.
GAAGGGAGGCGTACACCAAAGGTACCTAGACTGGTGTTCCCGCCATCACGCTGGGTGGAGCGGGCTGGAGCGGGGGTTATTGGGGGTGGAACGGGGGCGGGGCCATTTACGGGCAGTGTGGATGCAGGGGCAGCCATACGTGCTGATCAAGGGGAAGAAGAAAGATGAGATGAAAATAATCGGCCGAGTAGGCAGATGAGTTCGGGAGCGGAAGGGGCGCTCCGTGCGCGAAACTAAATTTGATCCTGGAGTCACATCATGAGAACGAGTCGGCAAGCGTGATATCAGACAGAACGAGCAGGATCATATGGCAAAGGCCCGGTGATCACGACGTGTCTCAGCAGTCGGGTTTTGTTTTTCTACGGGGGACGGAAGGGGCCGTGGAGGGCAAGATACGACGGCTATTTAAACGACAAGGCACTACGGACATATGATGGAGTGAAACCTATGAAAAGGCGGCAACGGCATGCCAGGCGGGCGTCATGTGGCGCGGTCAGAAACCCTTGGCTGCGAGCCACGCCAGCACGTCCCTTTTGAAGCTGCCCCCGGAGAGGACGAGGTGTCGGTTGCGGACGACCTTGACGGCGAGACGGGGCGCGGTGGGTGCGAGTGCGCGGGCGAGGTCGTCTGCGAGGGCCTGGGCGGGGTGAGACGGGCCGGGTGGGCAGAAACGGGCTCACGTTGGGACGGAGAACGTTTCTGATGTGTGTCTGTATGCGGGTGCGTCCGTTGCGTATGTCGGAGTAGACGGGGAGCGAGCCACGTGAGTTGCGGCGGACGAAGTAGGGGAGGACAGCAGCAGGATGATGTGGGAGCACGTGCTTCGTGATGGACGCCATGGTGGTTCGGAGAGAGTCCGTTTACGTACAAATGGCCATCGCGTTTCCTCTTCGTATCCGAGTCTCAGCTGTATATATATCCATCGCCCGTCCGACATGGCCCCTCGCTCTGTCCACCATGATCTCCTCCCTCCGTCCCTTTCCACACCAGACACCGCACCCGCTCTCCCCGCTCGACAACATCCTCGCCCACCTCTTCCAAGACATCCCCGACTGTGCGTTCCCCTTCCCCGTCCCGTCCTGGCTCTCCTCACCCCCACCAGTCCCCCCCTCCCCCTGCTCCTCCGTGTCCACCACCCCCCCGTCCCCCCCGCAACCGCACGCCATCCGCGTCGTGTGCGACGTGCCCCTCCTCGCACCCCGCCCCCTCCCCTACCACTCCCCCACCTTCCTCCAGTTCGACCTCCCGGACACCGACGAGGACCTCTCCCACCCCCCCTACACACACCGTCCCGCCAAGCGGAAGCGCGACACGCCCGACGACCCTGCCGATGTCCAGCCCCAGTCGAAACGTCGTTCCCGCACCCACCGGAGATCCCGTCCCTGGCCGTCCCCTGCCTCTCCTCCCCATCGCTCTGGCAACCATCGCCCCCGTCCATAGATTCCCTCTGTCCGCCCCTGTCCATCACTTTCTCACATCTTGTCACTCTCCAGCCTTGTTCTTGTCCTCTTGCTTGATGTCACCCGCATCATGCAGGTGCCATCATGACACGCCACACATGTACTTGCATCGTGCTTACACCATACCTTACTTGTATCATACCGAACACCATCCACATGCAGCCGCCTCCTTGGCTTTCCTGTCCTGTGGGGATCGCTGCTCGTGACACAGCCCCATACGTCATAGGGTTCTTACAGCGCACTCGTCCCACCTTGGCCACATCTTCCATTCTCCACCGATGCCAGACCTCACATCAGATCCAAACGCCCTCCATCCATTCATCTCGGTCCGTCCTCTTGTCCCCTCCCCCTATCTTACTTTCCCCTCATACCCCCCTTCAGCAAAACTCCCGTGCACAGTTCTCTTGACACCCGCAGTGATTCTCCCACCTCGGGCCCGCAGTCCGGCCAAGAAGTACACGCAGTGTGTATCACTCTGGTCATCTTCCGATCGGTCGTCTTACGACCGCGCGCCGCAGCTCAACATGTCAGCAACCGAATTGTTCATGGCAATGCAGGCAAGTCCCTTGGCATTTCGTCCCAATCAATGACTCATCCTTCGCCTTTCAGAGCTACCGTCTCTCTTGTGCACTACCATCCGATTCATCTCGGACCCACCTCGTGTGCAATCAAATCTCGCCTACCCGTTAATGTACTACTACTTATATTACGATCACGATCGTTTGTTCACTGCACAGTTTCGGCATCAATTCCAAGCTGTCCATGATGTGCCTTTTTACGATGTGCTTCCGCGAGTTCTCGACGATGCTGCGCGGCACGCAGGTCCAGCGTGGCCATCTCCAGTTCGTGAAACGCTCGCCGGCTGGCTTTGCCGCACCGTCGACATTCTCCCGCTGCATGCGCTCGATGTGCTTCCAATCGATTATACTGAAAAAAGAATCGTCGTAAGCCATCAATCAATGCAACGTGCCTAAACACACTCGCCTCGTTCTCATACGCGGCGCTAAACCTAGACTTCCCCTCGTACCTGGGAATACTTGGTAAATATGGTTGCGTGACAGCCGTCTCCCTTGATGGCACTGCAACAGTTTCAAGTGTTGCTATCAATGGCTGCTGGCACTCCATCGGAGAACCTGTCCGTCCAGGTGATTCCGCTTTTCCCTGCGGTTCTCCATCTCGCTTGTCACCATCATCCCTTCCTTTCGTAAGCGGTTCGCTAGTCATTTCCACGTCCACTTTACCATCAACAGCAATAGTGCTATCGATGGGTTCCTCTTCCGTAACAGGAGTGGGTCCCGCTTCTATGTGGCGCTCACCAGAGTGGTAGCGTTGACGACCCACTATTTCGGGTGATTGGCGTTCGGGTGCTAATCGCAATGGACTCGACACCGGTCGTGAATGTTGGCATAGACCAGGACTTGCTCTGCGGGGAGATGGACTGCGTGACGACGGCGGATGAATATCGCGAGATGCACGTGTGTCCACTAGCTCATGCCGAGCGCGAGACGATGGGGATGATTTACGGGACCTGCTTCCCGCACTTTTGGGAGAACCCGAACGCCTTCCCCGAGATGGATACGATGGTTGGGCTCGGCGAGAATAAGGTTCATTGTGATGGTCTAGCCATTTGTGAATACATGCAACAATGCGAGTAGCGACACACTCACCACGACGTGGCGATAATGGTGCACGATAGGATGGGGAAACAGGTCGTCTGTCATGATCACGGTCACGGTCTCTGGACCGTTGGTCGTCGCGGTCCCAGCTCCTTCCCCGGGGCTCCCGGCCTCTCTCTCTTCTATAGTCATCTCGACCGCGCCAGTCGTTTTCCCTAGGCGCATATCCACGTCGATTCCGGTTTGAGCTGTACTCGTTCCGAGGCGTCCAAGTGTCGCTTTGCCGTCTGTAGTATCCGCGATCCCAATCTCTGTCTCTGTCCCTGTCTCGGTCTCTATCCCTGTCGCGTTCCCGATCCCAGCCCGGGTCCCTCCAGCGGTCGTCTCTGCGACCATCCTCATAGCCTCTGTAGTCTCTCCTATCGCGAGACGCAGCGAAATAAGTGTCCGTGGAACGTGGCGGTGGTGACATTTGCCGACTGGGAGTATAACGCGAACGGGGCCCGCGGTCGCGTGTATCTCTGTCTCTGTCTCTGACCCTGTCTCTGTCTCTATCGTCCCGGTCTGGCGATGCACGCCCAGTAGTACCACTCGGACGCCGGTCGTCACTCTGAAACTCGGGTTTGGCGGGTAGATGCGACATGGCCTGAAAAGAAAAGAAAGGAGGGGTTGACGTCGCTATTTGCGAGAAACGACGGGACGGAGCAGCGCCTTTGTTTGGCACGATTTGCATATTTTACGTTTTTGCGCGGCCGCGTTCATGGCCGCTCCCGACCTCGTCCCGCTCGCAAGCCTTGCTCAAATCGAACGCACGCCATCTCGCGAGGATGGTGTCCCTCCGGAGCTCGAGGAAGACCTCAGAGCGTTTGGGTGCAAACTCATACACCAAGCCGGCGTCCTTCTCAAACAGTACGTGTCCGACCACCACCACTTGGCACACGATAAACTTACCGTCTGGCACAGAAAGCAGGTGGCAGTCGCTACCGCCCAGATCCTATACCAGCGTTTCTGGTACGCGTCCTCGATGAAGCAGTTCAGCATAGGGGTCAGGCACCGCTTTCCATTTTGGCCCCAGAATCAATTTTTTTTCAAACGACTTCCTCCTCCCAGGACGTGGGCATGGGCGCCCTCTACCTCGCCTCGAAACTGGAAGAATGTCCGCTCCGAATCCGAGACCTCATCAACGTCTACGACCTCGTGCTACGACGGCAACAGCAGACCGAGTTCAAATACACGCCCATGTCGTATTTCGGAGACACGTTTTACGATCTCAAGGACGCCATCGTCGTCGCTGAAATGCAACTGCTAAAACGCCTCGGGTTTAATGTCCGCGTCGTGTTGCCCTATGGAACGCTCATTAATTACCTCCGCGTGCTCGGCCTCATGAATCAGAAAGACGCGTGTGCGAGGGCGTGGGGTTACTTGAATGACGCGTGCGTGTTCTCTTTTTTTTGGCTTGTCCACGCGTCAGAGCACGCTACCACAGGTTACAAACCCCTGCATATGCGCTGTATGCCGTGCCAACGATCGTCAGTGCTGCGATCCTCCTTGCGGTGCGGCATCTGGGCATTTCGCTTCCTTCCACGCCACCGAACTGTTGGTGGGACTTGTTCGATGCACCCTGGGATGACGTGTGGAGCGTCTGCGGACTGATCATGCGGCTTTATCGAGATCGCCCGGAAGAAGAACGTTTCAGAGTCATGAGCATGGTGAACAAGAAGGAGGTGCGGAAGTGGCTGGAAGAAAACGGTTACTCGAGCTAGCTGGCGTTACATCGGAAGCCGTTTCCGATCTTCTACCATGTGTAATAGTCAAGAGTTCTATTTAGTGTCACTCTACTGTGCAGTCCAAATCGACGATTAGTTACCTTGCATGCGTTTTTAGTCAGATGACTGTCCGTTCCCAACACCGGAAACACTGCAGTCCCTTGAAGGGTGGCTTGTCGGTTCTAGCGCAGGTCTGAGGCAGTGAAATTGACAAAAAAGAAACAGAAAAAGTCTCTCTGGCGGGGAGTCGAACCCCGCTCTCCCGCGTGACAGGCGGGTGTACTAGCCGATATACTACCAGAGACCATATCCATTCAACAATTTAGCATATCATGATCCACTTTTGAATCAATAGTTCTTTCTTACTCACGTCACCCCTTCCGATGAGATGCCCGACTACGGGCCGATGTTCCAGATAAAGTGTCGGCGATGTATCATTGCATGTTCTGATGACGATAACAACCAAGAAGGTGAAATCCCCAATCCCGCTACGTCGTCTACGATACCCCGTTTATTCAACCTCGTTCAATCCGTTTGATCCGAGGTGATGGGGCACTCCATCCGACGGTTCGGTCGTACCTAGCCGCCGTCTTTGAAGAAAACGAGAATGTGAACATGTTAACCCTGACGAAACGGAATGAACACGGGCTAAACTTGTGATTTTGAATGGGAGGCACGGCATTTTCGACGACGACATGATCGTGCCCCCGTTCGGTTGACGGAACCTTTCCATGGTCTCAAACGTTGTCGGCGGCGCCCGCCCAACGCCGGGACCGAATATGCCTGATACGATCGTACATGGGTGCACCGTGACCGGAGAAAGAGATGGATGACATCTTATCATTCAGACGGTTTTCATACCCGCTCCCCCCCGAAGAAAAAAGAAGATGCTGGTTATCATTCTCTTCGTTAGCTCCACGCGTCGTAAAATCCGACCATTGTCAACTTTGTATTTCAATTCGCCACCAGGGATCAATCCATCAACGACGCCATGCTGTATTCGGGCGGACGTACAAATCCCGGGCGGGCGCTGTGAGAGCGCAACTGAGAGAAGTACATACATAGCTCTAGAAGAAAGATGAAAAACCCCCTACTAACGGCGATACTGCCAGTATAACTGCTATTTAAGGCTCACTTACGCAAAACCGAGAGACGTTCTGACAATGTTTTTTCCGGAAACGCAAAGCGTCTCTTGACATCGGCCTTTTGCGCCGTTTCCAGAAGTTCGAACCAGGCGGTGACAGACTGCGGACCCCAAAAGAATAAAAAAACAGATGCGGCAGCAAGACTTGATCAGATCAGTTTCAAATCTCGTACAAAGAGATCGCTCCGCATCTCGCTCTTTCTCCGATCGGGACTACTCGAGACTGGATGGATATACGGGCCTATACATTTGAATTTCATTCTCCTGAGATAGTTCCCACTCACGTTACCGTGCCACTTGTGAGAACGAGCTCTAGTCATCGTGATGACCAAGTCGGCTAGCCAGGTTTCTGATAAGACCTTGGAGGCAGTTGGGTCTCACATGTGGCAGATCAATATCAGCGTGCGGTACGGGACAGCGGAACCCATCCAAAGGGTTGCATCGCATCGCGTTCCGTTCCTATCACAGAAGATAGCTCGCCTAGGGCTCCGGTGCGGCGTTGCACCAGCCTGCAACGGGACGACTTTGGATAGACACGTTTACCAGACACGTTCCGAGTCGGCATAGCACAACAATGCAACGGCTCTCAAACAATTTCGATTTCAATGCACCGGCCACCAGGTTCGACGCCTCACAGTACACAGGTCATCGCATTGACCTAGTCGCTCAAAATAGCCTGCACCACATTGGACACCCGCAGCTGTCTCAAATCCGTGTATGTCTGCTCCGATGACATTAATCAGTCTGGTCCATCACTATCATTCGTGATCACAAACCTGACCGCAGCCCACGAAAATGATGGGCTGTCCCGTGACATAGGTCATGGAAAGTGCAGCACCCACCTGAGACAGAGGCGATCAACAGACGCTCCATTTCATTGTACTGCAAAACCCACCTTGTCATCGACCGTGTCCCACTTGGTAATCAGCATGCCGTCGATGCCACGGCTCTTGCCTGTAGATGCACCCGAGAAATCGCGCATAGCACGATCAAACTTTGTCAGCTGGTCGACGGCTTCGTTGCCAACCAAGGCTTCCCCGACAAAGATGATCTTGTCTGGATTGTTGACCGCAACGAGCTACGTCATGTCAGTGTTGGACGGGGTAATTGACAAATGGACGATGTGTCACCTTGGCCAATGCCCGCATCAGTGGCTATGAGTAGGACGTGTATGAGAATCGCAAAACAAGCAACGACGACGTCCATACCTCGTTATCTTGCATACGACCGGCGGTATCGATGAGTACGACGTCATAGTCATTCTCTCTCGCTATGCAAGGGATCAACAAAGCGGCCATCTTGTTGTAAGGAAACAGACCATGTACAATCGCTTCCCTGGCGATCCCCGCGGCGTCCTTGCCGTACCCCTTTTCATAGAGTTCTACACGACCTTTGCTACTCGTGGCACCATCGACGCCCAACATGCTCAAATTGCGCACGTGAACTCGAAGTTGCTCGACAGCACCACTCCTGCATATAACAAGGTTAAAAGGACCCAATAGGACGACAATGTAGTTACTTGCCGAAAAGTATCGCAAGCAGCGATCAAGACGCGCAAGCCATTCTGGATGAGCCAGAAACAAACTTTGGACAGATTGGTACTCTTTCCGACGCCATTGACACCTACGAACACGATACTATACGGAACGCGTTGTTGAGAGGAGGGGAGAGGCGAAGTCAGTTTCGACCGAATGGATAGCAATAAATCGGTGGATGTCTTTGGGGTAAGAATTCGAGTTAACGAAGTCGATAGTGCCGCGCGGACGGCATTATTCGTCGCTAGACACGAGTTCAGAAAGACAGTAATCCACATCACAAAACACATACTTTGGAATCCGCCAACCTTTTTGCCGACAAGGCTCTCTCCCACACCTTCGCACACCTTGTCCGCGATTTCTTTTGCAACATTTTTCTTCATTAGATGCTGTTTCATACCCTCCAGCACAGGCATCAAATCCTCCTCAGTCAATACTTTTGAACCTGTCAGACGTGCAAAGAGGGATCCCAAAGAGCCCAAAGAGCTTGTTGATCGGTTCGGCACATCCGAACGAAGCGCCCGCGCAATCAAATCGCTGGCGTCGTCGTCCTTGGAGCCAAAGTCCCAATCCTTGACCTCATACATACCATCCTTGGTTCTCGTTCCCAAAGAGGCTTTATCGACGAGACTTTGCAGGTCGAGTGTCAGACGCCCATTGGTACCGGAATCCGCCTTGTCAAAACTGAAGTCCAGTGATGCCATCTCAGACTCGCTAGGCGTCTCATCACCCCACTTTCGCCCCGCCTTCGTTTTTCGTTTGGTAGATTCATTCCTGAACGAAGAATGAGATGTAATCGATGATGCAACTCGGAAGGCTGACTCTGACACAGGGGCGCTGTCTTGTCTGCCTCCCGACTCGACACGCGAAATCCCTCTGCCACCACGCCTACCTCCGCGACCGCGCAGTCGATCTTTGAGTGCTTGTACATTTCTCGCAATTCGTTGCTCATCTTGTGGTACATCCGGGGACTCAGTGGGTACTTGTGAGGCAGTACATCAGGCGAGAGAGAACGATCAAAGAAAAGGGCGCACGTGTGCCGAGATCGTCTAAAGGGAGCACAGGACTGTTCTTCTCCGCCTGAGTGAAAGGCCGAGATCGCGACTTGCGCTCCTGCATAACACATGAATATCACACAACGGGCAGTGCATCGGCCGCAATCACCTGTGCAGCTTTTTCTTCGATTCCCTTGAGCAACTTGTCAAATAAATTGTCCCAGCCTTCGAACGCCTTGGCGAAATTCCAAGGTGCAGTTGGATCTCGCGTGGTCGATGGAGGCTGTTTACCGGTGCTCATGGCATGTAGCGAAGCGACAAACGTGGCAAGAAAGGGTTCAAATAGCTTCATGAAAAGGGCTTTCATAGCCGCGAGGAGGTCGTCGACGTAAGTGAGCTGGAGGATGCGCTGGTACGCGACCTGTCGAACGGGTGAGATACCACGTTATGCGGGCTTGGACGAGTGCGTACGACAAAGATGAGTTCGAGGTCGTTGACAAACGTCCATTTGAGAGCATAGCCGTCTTTTTCGTATTTTTCCTCCATAGTGCGGCCCTCGATGAGTGCTTCTCGGATGAGTGAATTGACGGGAGACGCGGCGGAAGCAGTTATATTAGACGCTTCCGGCGTAAAGGAGCGGGACCAAAGCACGATTCCGCCTGGAAACAGAGTTGAGACGAGAACTCGGAGAGGTCCAGTCGGACGGGTTACCTTTGTGGGAGATGGAGCAGTGATCCAACATGGTCGAAAACAAGGTATAGACGAGACTAGTCCACCACGTATAGGGCGTCGCTTACATAACCACGGTCAAGGGGTATAAATTAGATCGATTCCTTGCATAGCTAAGAGTACAAGTGTGCAGGTTCCAAAGTTCAGACTACTCGATAATGATAATGCCCTCCGATTCTGGCGGACGACGCAATGGGTGCAACGACGTCGGCGAATGATACGAGTACGATGGCCGCGGAGATGGATCATCCGACGAAAAACGTGGTGCAAAGTGCGGTGCGGAATCTGTGCGAGACGTGACAGACTGCCGCGCGGGCGAAAACTCCTCCGAGACGGCAACGTCTTCGCCCCACAGCCCTCTCCTACTATCGACGCTCGTGCTTTGATGGTGTTCCGCATGCTGTGCAGAGAGTCTCTGAGGATGTCTCTCGGCTTGGTGCTGCTGAGGCGATGGAGTGTCTGGGTCGTCGAGTATCTTCATGTTTTGCATTGGTAGGCTGGAGTAGTAGGCGGTCTGGGGAGAATAATGGGGATATGCGGCCTTTTCGGGAAGCGTAGGGGTGTACTCGGCCCCTGAGTCTAGGCGAAGGACGGGCGTAACGCCGGCCCTGAGGGAGTTGATAAACTCGGACGAGGGTGGTGTTCGCCGGCGCTTGCGGATCCGCAGATAGAGGATGGCGGCCACTGCGAGCAATGCGACGAGCACGACGCCGCCGACGACGCAACCGGCAATGATGCCCGCGTCGGACTTGGAGGGGGAGGGGGTAGGGGTGGTGGACGTGGCGTTCGCACTCGTCGTCGTCGTCGTCCGGGACGGCTTCAGGAAGAATATTAGCCAGGGTCAGCTGTCCTGGGACGAGGAGGCTCACGGATGGAGTGGACATGAAGAGAGCGGCAGAGATTGCCTCTGAAGAAGACGCGCAGTTATGGGACGACCAAAATATGCCTTGATCAAAATTGCATCGCCTCGCTCGTTCCGAAATCATGAGGGCGAGACTTTGCCCCTTTCGACTCTTTTCCACCATGCGTGTCGTCCCTGTGCCCGTCAGGCAGGATAACTATGCCTATTTGATTGTCGACGAGCCCTCCAACAAGGCTGCAGCCGTCGATCCATATGACGTCCCAAAAGTAAAGGCAGCCGCAGATCGACTAGGCGTCTCCATTGTTGCCGCAATCACGACGCATCATCATAACGATCACAGCGGCGGGAACGAGGTCCGTCTTCAGTTGTCTACCACGGCCCATCATCTCACAACCCTCCCGGCGACTAGACTTTTGTCAGTGCTTTGATACTTGTACGTGAACACTTAATTTACCCACACTCTCACAGGCCGACTCGTACCCCGGAGCGCCTATCTATGGGGGGAGCACACAGGTGCTTGCTGTGACAAAGCTGGTCAAGGACAAGGACGAATTTGTCATTGGAGACAACGTCCAAGTCAAGTAAGTGGTCTTCCGTCTGGACAGCTTGGCGGATGTTGATCCTCGCGCAGATGTCTGGCAACGCCGTGCCACACACAGGACTCGGTCTGCTACTATATTACTGATTTGACCAAGAAATCCCAGGGAGGCGGCGTCTTTACAGGCGATACCCTATTCCAAGGTAATCAAACGAGCCTTGTGTGCTGTACACGGCGTTGACGCGTGCACAAGGGGGATGTGGCCGTTTTTTTGAGGGCGATGGCAAGCAGATGCATGCGGCGCTCTCGTACCTGGCGACATTGCCCGACGAAACGGTCGTGTACAATGGACACGAATACACTGCTGGCAATGTTGCATTTTGCAAATCAGTCGATTCCACGAACCCAGGGATAGAGCGGCTCGCCCAACTTGTAAAGAACAATGAGATCACTACTGGGCTGTCGACTATTGGTGATGAAAAGGAATGGAACGTGTTCATGCGGCTGGATAGCGAGGCAGTCAAGTGAGTACCTTTTTCGGCCTAGGATGGGTGACGTCTGGAACTGCTGTACAGGAGCGCGACTCAAGTGGCAGGGGAATCTGCGATCATGGATAGGCTGCGGGAAATGAAGAATTCGTTCCGTGGGTGAGATGAGCGCATATACGAGGTATTATTCTACCAAAGAGGCTGTGACGACAAGTGGAATTGTACTTGATAAGAGACGATCAACTCATGCCGACGAGCTTCAATATGGCAGAGCGAGCGTATGGGATGTAAGATAGACAGTACCAGGTGTATGCGAGATACTCGACGATGACGAAAACTGCGGAAAGAGTTAGATAGGGGCAAGGGAGTACGAACAGGGCGTCACCGATGCAGAGAATCTGAAAAGGGTGAGCACAGGACGGGTGAGATGGGGAGGAGGGGACAGACATCGCTCTTGAGGAGAAAGGCGCCAATGAAGACGAGGACGATGGAGGCGAGAAAGAGGGCGGTCGCGATGACGCGCACAGGTTTGAACATCTGGAACGCGTGAGTGGGGACGGGGAGAGGGGGGGGGGAGGGAATACCATTTTGATTTGGCTAGCAAACTGTGTGGATGGTGAGGAGAGGGGAGAGGACAAGAGAACGGAGAGCTCACGCCGATGACGAAGCCGGTGCCAGCGAGGGAGACGAGGACGCCGATGGTGTAGAGAACTGGGTGGAGTGAGCGGGGCAGGGCGGGGAGAGGACACACGCACGTGCAAAGCTGGTGAGCGTGCCGACGAAGAGGAGGATGGTGCCGAGGAGGCTCAGGACGAAGCCGATGACGAGGCTGGGGTGGGTGAGTGTACTGCGGGGCGAGAGAATGGTCCGTGCGCACCAACCGACGAAGCCATAAAGCCTCTGTGTGCGCGTGAGGCCGAGAAAGTTGAACGCAGAGTCGCCCTCGAAGAAGTGGCTGTCTGGTACAGCCGACTCGAGATTCAGCCAGCCTTTGGAGGACATCGAGGAAGAGGAAGAGGTATCTGTGGCTGTGTCGCCCTCTGCCTCGTGTGATCAACGAGGCGCGAGCGTCGCTTGCACTCGAACCACCACCACCTCCAGCACCACCACCACTATGGACCACCTCTTCTCCAGGGGGTCCGCGACCCCGCCCCCCGCCTCCATCGACGCCCTCTTCCACCAGAGGAACAATTCCGCTCCCGCAACTCCCGCAATGCCCGAGCCCGCCTCGTCCCCGTCCTCCCTCGCACTCCCCTCCTCCGCCGCAGACAGACAGAGCGCACTCCTCTCCCTCCTCTACCCCGCTGCGACTTCCCTCTCTTCCCTCGCCACGCCCCCGCAGCCCCCACAGCAGCAGATCCCAACCCCGCCCGCCTCGTCCTCCCAGCGTTCGGGCCAGTCCCCTTCCAACTCGAGCGAGTCGCAGGGAAAGATCCTCCTCGAGCAGCTCATGGCTGGGTAAGTACGCATATCTCGTCCGCCCCAAATCATCTCTCTATGCCGTGGAAAGACTTGATTATCGCTCTCTCTTCCGTTACATGCCTCGCCTCCAACACGAGGCTCTGCACTTGTCCTTTTTTAAACTTGCTCCCTCCCCTTCATCTCCCCCTCCCACCCATGGCCTCCTGGGACTACCTCGATACCTTTTTTACTGACTCTTCCGATAGCGCCGCTCCCCGTCCACCTCCACCCTACTCCGATTCCTCTCCTGTCTTGCCTCCTCCCGCCCCCGCCCCCCCGCCTGTCTCATCTGCTCCCCTTCAACCACCACAACCCGACGCGTTTCTCCCTTCGGACGCCTATGGCCCTCTCGACCCTCCCAGGGACCTCCCCCCGCCGCCACAGCCTGTTCTCGTCTCCCAGCCACAGCAGCAGGCTCCTCCGTCCCCCCGCAAGTCCATGTTCGAGTTTGTCTCCCCTTTTGATGCCCTTGCTGCCAACTCCAACCCCGTAAAGAAAAAACCTGTTCCGTCTGCTCCTACCGCCGTATCTTCCGGTAACGAGGATTCGTGGACGTCCGCTTCCCTTGGTTCCCTCAGTGATCCCAAGCGAAAGTCGGTCGAAAACTTGATTGACCAGTTGACTCGCGGCCAGGCGCCCTATTCTTCTGCTCAGCCGCCTTCCCCCTCTTACGACCCTTATAGCACTACAGACGAGTATTCCCAGGCGGAACCAACTCAATCAACCCCGCAACAGTCCCAACAGCAATCTCGCCCCATGCCCCCGCCCCCTCTTCCCCCCAAACCTGGCCGTGCATCCCCTCCTCGCGCTTCTCCACCAAAGCTTCCGCTCCAACAACAGCCACAGCGCCCACATGGCAGGTCGACCGAGTCTCCCGTCGGCCAACCCATTGTCCCTGTCAGAAGAGACAAGGAGGGCTCTCCAGGTCCCCGCTCCAATTGGAAGAACGACCCTCGCAAGAATGTTAACAAGGGCAAATCTCAATCCAGCCCGAGGTGAGCACACTTGCTCCCCTGTCTCTTTCCTCCCTCAACATTCTGCAGTGCGCAGCCCCAAACCATCGTGTTCGATGTGTCTCAGCCTCTTGACGAAATACAGGCACCCAGGGATGCAGTCAAGTCCACTGCCATTGCCCTTGTAAAACAGGATCCCGTCTTCTTGCCCGGCACTACAATTGGTGCCACACACTGGATCGCCTATGCTATGACGAGGGGCCGTGTTCGTGTTATCTCGCGCTCTAGCGGTGACCGTACCCTGCTCCAGCTACCTACCGTCTTCGCGCCAGTGACCCAAGTGATCGATATGGCCGTGTACGGTAACAGGCTTGCAGGCGTGACCTCGGACGGTGGTTTTGTCGTTTGGGAATTGCCAGAAGTCATCACCGATGACGTACCGTGCGTGTCTTTACTCTCTTTGAGGGGAATCCAAACTAAGAAGTCGTGTTTAGTGGTCATCTTTTGCTGTGCATCGTACCGAGTGCGGATGCCGATCCATTGCACTCTGTCAAGTGGCATCCTAAACAAGCCGACACTCTGGCGGTTGCTTCTGAGACCAAGATGTATTTATTGGATTTAGCGGATGCTGCGCGAACATTCAGGGGCGAACCTCTGCCGCAAGTAGAACTCAACCGTATCTCTCAAGTCTTTTCTATCCCATCTGTATGTGTTTGATTTCGTTGTGCCTCGTGTTTACTAACTGGTTGTGATAGCGCCTGGTTGCGTTTGATTTTGATGTTCCTCACTTTGCGCTGGCTACCATTTCCGAGGATTCCACCCTGACTTTGTGGAACGTTCATGACAAGAGCCCATTCTGGACTCATCGCGTCCGCGGTGACGATCCTCCTTCCTCATTGACCTTTATCGACGATGGCATCGTCATTGGCCGCCGGAACGGCACAGTGTTCCAGTTACTCTCCGTCATCACAAAGAACGTACTTTCCACCTTCAAGTTTGTCAACGGCACCAAGGACGACCCTGACATGTTTGGCCATGTCAACTACGACTCGAGAATCCAGACCTTGTGGGTTGCCAATAACCGCAGAGACAGCTTGATCGCATTGAAGATTGGCTTTGACGTCTCTGCGTCGTCGTCTGGCGAACTTATCCGTGGTGGGTTCTTTGAGCAGGTGGTCGAGTTCTCCGGGCCCAAGCCTACCATCCACTTTGTCATCCTCTCCGCGGATGCTGACCCTACTGGAGATGAAGCTCATGCTGCCTGCGTTGCCGCGAAGGTCCCACCAGGTGAACTTGCTCTCGTTGCCTTCTCCGTCCACTCGACTGGTGTCGATCAGGTTCTCGTACGCAGGGAATGGTACGAGACTGCGCTTGTGAGCGCGCTTGCCAAGTTCCCACCGTACGCGCAACTCCCAGTCCCGACGTCTGTTCCGCTGGATGTGAAACCATCTCGTCAGATCCCCCAGGGACCTAGCATGATTAGTGCATCAGCGCCCGCTGCGCAGCAATCCCCATCTGTGGTCCCACCTGGTAGGTTGCGAACACCGCCTTCCGAAGAAATTGAATCGGAGTTAGCCCGTGATGAGGCACGTGGGTCTGAGGTGAAAGGAAAGGGCGCCAAAGGGAAGAACGTCGCCTTCAGAGACAGGGAGGAGAGAGATAAGGACAAGGGAGCAAAGGTCGACTCGGGTTCCGTCAGCGACACTGGCATCGCTCAGCTTGTCACCAAGGAAATCAAAAAGAGCGAAGAAAATCTCCACAACCGTATTGGTCGACTGATCTCAAAGGAAATGGACAAGCAGCGTAAGCGTTGTTTGTGGCATGCTGACGAACTCAACGGGGCTGATTTATGTGTGCTTTTCAGAGCAACGGTTTGACGAAGCTCGGGTGCAAGAACAAGCAGAGGATATTAATCGACAGGAGAAAATCCTCAAATTGATCTCGACTGAACTTACGAGGAACACTACGCGTGTGGTGGAGGTGGCTGTCAAGGCAGAAGTGCAGAACTCGGTCCTTCCTGCTCTGGAGCATATTACGCGAACCGAGGTGCGGGCTGCCCTCAACGAGCATGTTGGGCGAGGTTTGACAGAATACATTCAAAACGTGAGTGGCTTGGTATTGTCCAGCAGTCGATTTGATTTCATCGATCATTAGAACCTCCCTGTCGAGATCGAGAAGCTGTTACTTCGACCTGACATTTCAAACCACTTTGCAAGCATACTCTCGACCAACTTGAACCCACTTATCGAGAGATATGTCAAGGACACGGTTTCAAAGACGTTTGTACCCGCCTACTCTCAACAGACCTCGGCCATGCACCAAGATATCTTGCGTGAGATGAGGACAGAAATCCTGAACGTGAAGAAGGATTCCATGACGTGGCAAACGGAGGCGGCGCGGAGCCAGGAGGTTCGTTGCTGTATGCTACCATTAAACATTTTCCCTTACACTGGATGCAGTCGCTTATCAGGGATCTCGAGCACTCGGTCCGGGTTCTGTCTGACCAAGTGAAATTCCTTACCATGAATGCAACGAATCCTCATCGGCTGCCCACCAACACGTCTCCGGTATCCAGTATTTCTGCGATGCCGCCTCAGGCTCTCCACCGTCAACCAAACCTGCCTCCTTCCACACAGGCGACTTACACATCTCAGCCCTTAACTGGCTACGTGCAACCGACGCAGGCACTGCCAATCCATGGTCCTTGGTATTCTTCTCCAACCATTGCTGCCCCCCAAGCTTCGCACCCAATCGCACCGCCCCCTCCCCCACCAGCTTCGTCCTCTCAGCGTTCTCCTCCCGCACAGCCTGAAGAGTGGGATGACACCTACTTGGCGGTTCTGGGCACGCAAGACCCCAAGCAACTCCGAGAACTGTTGGCGCGATCGAATCCCGAGGCTGTGATGCCTCTTAGTGGACCCGGGCCGTTGTCTCAAGCTGTTATTCTTACGTTGTTGCATCGCGTATGTGATATCTGTCTTGGTCTTATGTACAGGGTCTAATTTATCTGTTAGCTTGCAAACATTGTAGGTGAAACGCCGCCTGTGGACGAAGCATTCAAGTCTGCACTGTGGTGGCTTCAAAGGGCGGCAACTGTTTTGAACGTCAACGTATGTCGTTTGCTGACTCTTGATGTCCAAGTCTCATCCTGCACGTTGTAGGAACCTCTCATTGCCCCTTATATTGCGCGGGTCGTTCCTAGTGTCAAGTCCAATTTGAACACCACGAAACAACGGCTGGTAATCCTCCCTGGTGGATCGCAGATGATGGATTCGGCCAGAACCATCACAGAGATACAAGACATTCTTGCTCGCAAACAAGTCTGAAGTTTTCGTTGATCTTTTTCTTCGTATCCACGATGTTTTACAAAATTCTAATTTGCGAAGAAAATAAAGTAGAAAATAAATGTTTATCCTTTTCCTTCTCTTTGTGCAATCGACATTGACGCCCCCTTATGACCGTGCTGTTTTTTCTATTCCGTTCATGCCAGGTTCATGATCGACGCTTGTGACATGCCTCCGTACGATGTTTTTCTTTCGTCTTCCTTTTTTTCCTTGTTGAAAACGTGTTGATCCACGTTTTGCTCTTATTTGATGATGCAATGGGTCTCTACACACGTAGTAGTTAGTATAATCTGCTGTGTTGCAATCGATTAGTCGCTTTAGATCCGTCTGTTTAAATTGACCGAATTTATGGCGTGTTTTGGAGTGGCAAATGAAAACCTGACGGAGCTGTCGCATTCGAGGAAGTTCAACACATCACGTCGACGACTCTCGATCCAAGCAGCCTTGATTACCCAAGCGTCGTGGAATGGTTTCCTCATACTACAGACTGTACAGTCTTCCCTCTTCTCGAGGTTCGAAAAAAGGGAGACATCTCCGGCAGTGATTAATCGGACGTCATCATCGTCTACTTACCATCTTCTGCATTCTGAGCCAATGCAAATCGGCTCACCTTTGCTACGGTCAACGAACAATATAGGTGGAAATAATCCAGCATTCGGCGGCGCAAACAGTGTCGTCCAAGTCACGCGGCTGCATATCTCTAGATACTATTTTGTTTACCCGAGAGGAGTAAAATTAGAGTACAGAGAAATGAACATAAAAAATTATTAATATATTTATATCTATTTATTTCTTTATATCGGAAACACAACTACCAATTTTTTAGTTCTATTTTTTAAGTTTTACTTCAGATGCAAAGCGAAAATGCAAATGAATTCTTGCCACGCCGACTCTGTAGCCCAGCCTGATCAAACAACACATGCACGCCAATACTCCTTCGCCATTCACCCATACTCCTCAATCGCTACTTTATGCTGTTAACGATGTCTTCTTTCCTGTGGGCCCTCTCGGCGTGTCCCTGTTTTCCCCACATTATGAATCTGAACTGGCTCTTGCGGTGTGCGCTGCCGCCCATGCTCATATCCCACACATCGACGATACCCGTGAACCTCAGTGGCATCGAATCATCAGGATGTTGGACAACTTTCAAGAATTCATCCAATCTGAGGATGAGCATGGAGACAGAGGCCGCGTCATCTCCAAACTTCATGAGATGCAAACAAGAGGTATGTTCACAATTATTCCATCCAATTATGCTAAAAATCTGTAGATGTTCTTGCGTTTTTGATTCAATGTTCGGATGACGAGCATCGCGCCTCTGGGATCCTTCTGACAAAACAGGAGACCCGTACAATGTTTCAAACATTCAACATGTCGATGTCCTATGAACCTCGTATATGCTCGTATCCTACATCCACAATGGAGGTATCAAATGACGTTTTTCACGATGCGGACTTCCAACTTAAACTCGCCAACCTCCTCTCTCGCCGCTCTGATAAGAATTATTTCGCACAATTTCTCGCTTCACTCCACAATGACATCTTGCAAAGTGCCGTTCACACTGTCGACGTTCCTCTCATCACCAAAAACATTCGCATTCCTGGCAGACTGAGTAATCGGCGTCGTTTGCCTCTTTGGCTTTTCATCAAGGTCGTGATCCGTATGGTTCTGGATCGCTCACCCTTTCCCACTGGGCGCGGATCCTACAAGGCTTTCATATTGTTCTTCATGTGCACCCTTGCAAGCGACGCAAAAATCGCCACCCTACATACGGATCTGCTTCATCTCATGGCATGTAAAATTCGGCGTCGCTTAAACAAGTTAAAGCCATCCGTCCCAGATTGGCTCTCCAGGATAACACTATCTGTGCTGGAGCAGCTGGATGCGCGCTTATCTCCGTTTCGGAATCCTTCGCAGGACGAACTCGAGAGGGATACCCGACTCTCCCTCACGTGCAGTCGAGATTATATTCGAAATGCTCTTGCAAATCATAATCATGACCCTCCCCCCTCAACTTTTGTTTCCGATCATCGTACTCTTCATCACTTTTTGTCCTCAAACGGGGCTTTTTACAAATACGAATGGAACGTCAATGATCGTGCTACTTTCTATGACGCAGAGAAAGCAGTCGAGGAAGATATCGATGATTGGGTAGCAAATGTCTCAGATGTAGATGGGGCATGCAGTCAACTCGAGATTCTGATGGATGGATACATGTCCGTGAAGACCAGTGATCCCTATATGGACGTCATTGAACACTTCATCATGTTATTGACGGGGATCGAACTTTTCATCGCAATTGACAAGCTCCTTGTGAAGAAAATTCCATTACTTTCCGACTACTCCCCTGAGATCCCAGCTGCTGCCTTGGAAAGCCTGGTCTCACATAATCAAACAAACCTTCACCGCATATCTCGTGCATACCTGTACCTCTCAGCACGTCAGTCTCGATCACGGATGGGATGGTCGGTTGTCTCTGACGAAGACAGTCTCCCTGTCCGCTATTATGACCAATCGCCTTATCTTCAGCAACTCAAGGCTCGCATTGAGCAAGACGCAATGGATGATGAGCTGGGAGAAGAGCAGAGACATCTTTCTGATGAAAGGCATGCCGGAGACGCAGAGGGTTTCCGATCACCACTGCCTGCCTCCCCATTGGATGCAAAAGTCGTCGTTTTCGAGCTTCAATGTCCTTCATACATTCGTATCTGGCGATCAGCAGCAGCCAAGTTATGGTACTATTTCTCCCTCCACTATGATCAAAATGTCGCCTGGGAGAAGAAGGAAGAAAATCCACTTCGCCTTGGTGTGCAGCAGTGCTATGTCCACCGCGATGAACTAAAGATTGGATTGAAATTTGCCTATTTTTATTCAGCAAGATCTGAAAGCAATTCATCGATGCACTATGAAGTCCGTCATCATGACTCGTGTAAACACTATATATGGAGGGGTGATCAGAATCCTGGATACTGGAAGGGTTGGAGGGAAGTCTGCAAGCTGTCGGCCACAAAAAGTGATTTCAATGATACCTCACGCACTCCCAACGACACTCTGGCTGCTCAGGCGGACTGCCCTGCGAACCTCTCTCTAGACGAATTTGTCGCGTATGGACAATTACGCAGTGGTGGAATTCTCCAGTGGTTCAATATCCTCCACGGAATACATAGTAAAACTTTGAAACTTCATAGCGAAGTTGTACATGACCTCCTCTTCTACGCACACTCTCAAGTTGGACCTTTGGATCTGAACACAGGCACATGGTTCTGGCACAAAGAGCTAGAAGACACGTCATTCTGCATGGCCCTTCTTGACGAGCTACAGAATTTGTTCGCGGACGTTGGTGCTCAGCTCATAGATAGGATAATGATGCATTCCATCTCATCATTACTCACCCGAGTGCTTGCGTCAAGTCCAAGCGAAACGATCTCGGACAGAATCATCAAACTCCTTCGGAAAGTACGTCGGAAGATGTTTGACTGGGTACAGGAGTTATCATACAACCTGGGAATGGAACCTACGAACGAAACCCGCAAGAATCTCTTGCGGGGCATGTCCATTGCATGTCTGAGCACATTTGATGTCAACACTACTACTCTTTGGAAGCATTTCCTGTCTGAAGAAGACATCAGCGCTGCACTTTTTTGCACTCTCCTCACAGATGAAGTTTGTGGACATCGTACGTCTAAATCTCAAATAATGTGCACTTGACTCTCAACTGATCTGATGTGAACACTTCAGATCATTTGTATCGGTATCGCTGTCGAATTTTCGTCGCATTCGAGCCGGTCCTGAGCGATGCAATCCTTCTAGACCCAACAGATCGTGGCATTGACCTTGCGGTTCGCATGTTTTTCCCCAGTCATAAACCAGGCATGGATAGATGGAAGAAACTGGAACATCCAAATACTCATTGGCTTACATGCCGAACGCAAGAAACCGTAAAGAAGCCATCAGAAACGGTACATGTTAATCTTCTTGATGGGGATCTTCAAATAGATGGGCAATCAATATGCACATTATTCCGGAAAATAGGAGAAAATTGGCAATGTAAGCAAATATCTCCGGATGTGCGTACTACATGGTTTTAAATAAAATATGTATTGCTGACTGTCAGTATGATATAGCAAGGCCTGCTTGTTCTCCCGCAAATGGATCCCTCTAATGAAGGCATGATACCAAAACAAAAGGTACGAATCAGAATTTCCTGTCACATCAATATCATAACCCCAGGGTTGGAATACAATCAGGCGCGTTTTTTTCTGCGGGATGATGACTTAGTGGTTCAGATGATTCGCAACGATTCGAAAGAAACCCTCGAGTGGATTCCTTCTGACATACTCAAACACGATCTTCCGACACCACTTCTGGATGGACATATTCATTGGTTGAATCTAACCAGAGGGACAATCGACATACTTCCACTTGAACGGCCTTTAAATCCCTCTCCTGAAGATTGGAGGATCATTGGTTGTGTGTCAGGCCAATGCTGCGCTTACAAGGGTAGCGAGATGCTTGTGGACAAATGGAGCCTGACTTGGGCAGTGATGTCGAATTGCTTTCAGGGCCTTAATGTTCTCTGGTCAGAGATTTCGATG
>JBBPML010000261.1:0-35702 GCA_038090275.1 Austroboletus novae-zelandiae | reverse complement strand
TAGTACAGCTGCGGATACTGCAGATGAGTCACGCTAAATAGGTAAGTGAAGATAAGAGAAAAGGGGAATAATAAAGTGGCTCAAGCAGGACTCGAACAGCGAGAGCAGTGTCTGTAGAGAAGCTAGGGTAAGGATGAAGGGAAAAGAGTGGGGGTATAAGCGAGTCGTAACACAGAGACTATGGAAGTGCACAGACCAGAACAGAAAACTCATGACAGGCACACCAGAAAGCTGAGGAGGAGGAGAGGATGTGCTGGGAGATGGAGAGAAAGGCGGAGGTGGTGTGTCGAGCAGCAGAGGAGGCTGCTCGACTCAAGGTGAGTGATTGGCACTGGAGTTTAAGTTTTGGCTGATGCAACAAAGGTGGCGGAGATCCGTGCACAACAGGGGACAAGTGGGGACAAGGGGAAGGGCACCACATGCATGTGATGTGCCAAGAGGGGGACCAAGTGCATCCTTGGCTCCAGCAAGTCCAAGTCTTGCCAGATGTGCCAGGTGGCTCATATATGCTGCAAGTGGCCCAGAGTTGAAAGCATGCTAGTGCATCGGAGGAGAGTTGGGAATGATGAAAAAGAGTTGGAGAGGCCAAAGAAGAAGGCCAAAGGGATGGAAAGGGTGACATCATTGGAGGATGAGTCAGAGGGTAGTTAGAGGAATGAGGGAGGATGTAGCTCATGCCAGGAGGTGGCTGAGTCAGTGAGGGAGCTTGTGGTGGTGATCATGCTGCAGAGCTGGCACATAATGCAGTTGATGAAGGCCATGAAGGAAACCACTGAACTCCAGAAGGTGGAATTGGAGATGAAGCTCCAAAAGGAGTTCACAGAGAGGAGGAGAGCTGACAAGGGGATCAGTACTAGGGTAGAGTTGGAGGGATCGGAGGGATTGGGGGAGGATGAGAGAAAAGAAGAGGCAGATGCAGAGGGTGATGAAGAAGTTACGGAGTAGGGTAGTATAGATGTCCATGTAAAAGACAAGGATGAGGGTGATGAAAGAACCCAAAAGGGGTTGATTCAGAGGATTCAGAGGAGACTGGTAAGGCTGGAGGGGGAGTGGGAAAGATTGTAGAACACCCTAGTAAGTCACTATATTAGCAGTAGTAAGTAAGTATACCTGTAGAACACCCTAGTAAGTCACTAAGGTAAAAGGACTACAGTACGAAGTCTAAGTACGATGTTCGCTTATGTAATGCAGTGGCTGTACAACCGCCTACCATGTAAGTAAGATTCCAACACTCCCCCTCAAACGGAAGTAAGGACTGTAGTGATCAAATGAAATAAAAATAAATCAAATAAAAGTTACCTGCAGCATGCAGAGTCCGATGAAAACGAATGTGTTCCTCTGAATAAAAATGTGCGTCCGATATGCGTCCGTTTGTCGCGTTCGGTCGATGTCCAAATATGGTAATCCGCGGCTCGGCTAAACCTTACCGCTCCTTTCTCTGCGCGCGATCATCCTCGATCGCTCCTAGCTCCACCAGCTTCGCATTTCGCGGCTTGCCGTTGATCCTACACTTCCTGGACCATTGGCAACTTGTCCAATTGTTCCGATTCGCCCGATTCGGCCTCAGCATGATCGCTGGATCTGGTAAGTGAGCCATCTCCTACACCTTGCGCTGATACCTTTCTTCAGCTTCCCTCGTCGACGTGGTTCGTTCACGGGCTTGATAGGCCGTTTGGGACGGTTATGGTGTGCTGTGGGTGGCCCAGGTACGTCCCTCGCCTTTCGCTTTCGTTGTCTGTGCTGACTCGCCTTTTCTCTACCTAGCGGCTCCAAATCGACTCGTTTCGGTCCGCTATGCTCGGCGCTCGCTTCGTCGACCATTCGGCACCATTTTCCATCGCTATGGACACCATATCCATCGATTCCGCACCTCCAATCGCATTTGACATCTCTTTTCGCCTCCTGGACCTCCTTCTGGTCGCCTGGCCTCGAATCTCCATCCGGCGACTTGACGTCATCGTCGCACGAGTTCCCTGGCCCTCTGGTACATCCTTTGGACCTGTTCACACAGTCTGGTGCGACCGTTTCGCCTCCCGGGTTGTGCGGCTCCTGTAAAGGTCTCTCAGGTGAGTTTTCAGCATTCTGACTCTCTGGCCATTCGTGCACCCATCCTGATGCGTCGCGCAGCTTCCCCGGCCTATTCCTGTGGTCTCCGACACTTCCCGATCCTGCTGGCATGAGCGCTTCGACTTCCGGTTGGTATAGCTCGCCTCGAGCCTCCTCAGGTAAGTCTTCATTCCTGCACTCCAGCCGTTGGCGTGTCCGTTCTGATGCTTTACGCAGCGTCTTCGACTCATTCCCTATGCCGTCGACGCCTCCCGACACGTTCGGCGTGTCCGCGTCACCTCTCAGGTCGTCTGGGTCGCTACCGGCCGCCATAGGTGAGTTCCTCTTCTCTAACCTTTCGACCATTTGTCCTGATGTCTTCTTCAGCATCTTCCGCTGTTCCTCGACATGCTCAATACCTTTCGGCACTCCCGACGTGCCCGCGTCCCTGCCGGCAAGCTCAACATATCCGCTCGCACACCCACTCTGACCCTCAGGTGAGTAGCTCGCGTCCAATCGTTTCGCCTGTTCGTGTACCTGTACTGACATTGTCTCTGTGCCCTTAGGTCGGTTCCTCGGGTCCTCGTCGTGCCTCGATGGCCTCGACACATTCGCCCGGTCATCCGCTCCCTTCAGGTCGCCTTGGCTGCCTCCTGGTACGTTCTCGGCGTCCGTGCGCTCTGACCTTGTGTGCGGCCGTGCTAACGCATCCAACAGCTTTTCCAGCCCATCCATGACGTATCCGATGTCTACCGCTGGTGCTGACGCTTCCGACGCGTCGCCGTTGATGCTCGTGCACCCAACACACTCCCCCTCGAGCTCAACGCTCGGGGACTCGTCCTGTGCGCTATCCGGTATGTCTGGTACGTTTCCATCGTCCTTCGATGGTCTTGGCACATCAGTGTGGTCGCCAGTCAACTCGACGTCGCAGCTTGGACATCCGGTCCACTTCCCCTCAAGCTCGGCGCTCGGGGATTTGACCTGTCGCTGTGCGGGTCCGTCGTCAAGTAGTTTCGGTGATTCAGGTACGTTTCTCCTGAACCGTTCTTTGTGCGCCGCTATGCTGATCCTCAGTGCAGCCACCTTTTCATTCAGCATTTCCATCCTCGCCCTCCACCAACTCGGAACCTCCGCCCATCCCTTCCTCCGTGCTCGATGCATGGTCGGGGGGCTCTGTGGGTGCGTCAGGATGACGCTCGTCGTCACCCGTCACATCCCCAGGGTCTCTTGACAGTGTTGGCTCCATCTCATCGGCCGCTCGACTTCCCGCCGTAGCGCTGGTCTTCACTGGCGCTGGATTGCTGGCCATGTGTCCGACGTGCCCTCCTGGGTCGTGGACCACATCGTGCGGGTCGTCGCAGACTCTGCGCGTCCCTCCTTCGTCAGTCTCCGCATCGATCGTCAACCGATCATTCCGCTCCCCCTCGAGCGATGCGCTGACTAGGTATAATGGTGCGTCTTCTTTTATATAGCGAGCGCGCTGACCTGCTTCCAGTTGACTGAATTCTTCGGCGTCCTTGACCTCATCGTCCGTGCAGGTTCTCTGGGACGTCGTGCGCGTGTGGCTGACCTCAGTGTCACCACTGGCGCTCCTGCTGTCCACGTCGGCGCTGGCAACAGGCCAGTCCGCGTCATCAGCCTTGTCCTCAATTCCCGCCGTCTCGACTCCAACTGGTCCATTGTGGACTCCACCCGGTATAGCGTTCGTGTGGCCGATATCAGCATCGTCACCTACGCACTTGCTGTCCGCGTCGGTCCTGGCAACAGGCCAGTCCGCACCATCAGCCATTTCGCCGTCGTCCATTCCAGTGGTCTCGCCGTCGTCGTCAACATCAATCTCGACCCATCCGATGACAAAACCGTAAGTTTCATAGCACATTTGCCACCACTCCAGCTCGTCCTTTGGGTCGCGCGACCTGTCCGCTGGCATCAGCAGCTCAGCGCTTGTTGCGATTGGGTTCGCCATGTCAACGGTCTTGTCGCTGACTTGTTGACTTGTCGTCCGGTGTTCCTGGGACTCGGCGACACCTCGCCTGCCCCTCCGACTTCTCTTCCTTTGGACTCTAGGCTTTCTGGGCCATTTCTCGACCGCTCGGCATTCTCGGGCCTTGTGACCTGGCGCTCCGCACTTCCAGCAATTGCCGGAGAACGGTCTCGGCGCTTGCGCAGCCACGCTTGACATTTGAGCCATTTTTGCTCAGCGAGAAAATTTCGGGTCGTTCTAGTCATCCGAAGTGGGTCGTTGTCGATGAGTGAGTGATTACAGAGCGCGGTCGGGGCTCATAACCTGTAGAACACCCTAGTAAGTCACTATATTAGCAGTAGTAAGTATACCTGTAGAATACCCTAGTAAGTCACTAAGGTAAAAGGACTACAGTACAAAGTCTAAGTACGACGTTCGCTTATGTAATGCGGTGGCTGTACAACCACCTACCATGTAAGTAAGATTCCAACAAAGATGACTGGTGAGGTTGGAGGGGAGTAGAGGTGAAGTGAGCATGGGGCTATGCGAGCTCAAGCCTAAGCAGGAGTCATGAGCGGAGGCCCTGTCCCCCTCTTAGGGAGGCACCCCAGGTGTCAAGCCAGGGCATCGGAGATATGAAAAAAATATCAGGAGAAAATAAGGAGGTGGGGTCAGAGTACTGGAGCAGACACAAGTAGATCAGAGGTGGAGTTAGCTGGGGATGAAACCCAGGGCTACTGAGATCTTGGAGGGGCTAGCAAGGCAGTTAGGGCATGAATGAGGTATTGTTCCAATCCCAGAGCACTCTACAGAGCAATAAGTGGGGGACACAAAAATATCCTGTGACAGAACAGGAGCTCCTAGCAAGAGTTGACAATGAAATGTCACAGAGTGATCAATGGTTGCAGAGTACTGAGAATAGGAGGGGATGAGATGGGGTGGGGTTTTGGAGATCTAGAAGGGAGAGGATGTGCAAGTTGGAGGTCCAGAATGGAAGCCAGAGATGCACATGAGTGGGGGCACAAACTCCAAACATGTGCAGAGAGGCAGGAAATCTAAGTGCAAACTGTCCAAGGACAGTCGCACATGGTGTGGCCATCAAGACCACAATAAAAACATAACCAGAGATTGAAGTGCCACTGGTGCTCCAATGCAGAAAGCTTGCCATCCAGACCAAGCACAGAGGTGAGATCCAGAGATGGGGATGATGGGGTGTCAGGGTTTTTGTCAGCCTGGGACTCTACATCAGAGGCGTCGGAAATGGAGGGGTCCTTGGCCTGAGACTCTTCATCAGAGGCATTGGAGGTATCAGAGTCGAGATGATCTAAGGGGAGGTTGGGATCATCAGAAGGAGAGTTAGAGTCAGAGTGGTCAGAAAAATGGTCATGGGGAAAGTCAGATTCAGAGTCATAAGGATCGGAGGGGTTGTCTAAGGAAGGGTCAGGGTTAGAGTCATGGGAAGGGGTATCAGAGTCAGATGACTTAAAGGCATCAGAGTGGAGGGGCTCAGAGACATGATTGGAGAGGTCAGACAGGGACACGATGTCAGATGTTTCTGCAGGAGTGGTGATGGGAGGGGATGAAGAGGGTTGGTGATGGCAGGGATGCAAAAAGGAGGGTTGCTGGTGTTCTCATTCCCATCTTTGTTCTCAGAAATGCATGTCAATGTCCTGTGTGAAGGTTTGAAGGCTGGAGAGCATCATGGGTTTGCCAACATGTGAAAGTTCATCCTTGATGCAGTCCGGAAGTCCGGAGTAGAAGATGGAGTAGAGGGCTCTGTCTCCATATCCTCAGACTTAACTCACTAAATGATTGAACTTTACCATGTAGGTGTTGATGTGTTCTGAATCTGACATATGGAGGTCATGGAGGTCATGCTCTGCATTACTGATGGGATCATGGGGGCCGAAACTTGTCTGGAGCTCATGGATGAACTTGAAGTAGGAGTTCATCCAGAGGGGACGAAGATCAGGGATCTCAGAGTGGAGGAAATCAGGTTCAAACCATTCTAGAGTCATACCTGTTAGGTAGGACTGGGCAAATGTGACCTTGGTTTGGTCAGTTCTGAAGGCCCTATGCCGGTCTTGGTAATTCAACTTGCACTGGACCAAAGATCTGGAGCTGATGAGGATGGGTACCATTGAACTGGTTTGAAGCTCGGACCTTGGTTTGGGTGGCGGAGAAATGGGGGAAGCAATTGGCAGATCTAGCCAACTGCCTGATTGCACGTGAAAGGATGGTGAGGGCATCACTGGAGGGATCTTTGGAGTCTGAAGACTCTGAGTCAGGGTCATCAGAGTCATCATTGACATGATGGGGGGATCAGTCCAGTGCGAAAGTATTCGGGTGCTGACCAGAAGAGGCCGGGGTGAAATATCTCCTGCCCAGGGCTTGTGCCCTCAGAGTAGGAGGATTTGGAGGACATGACTGAGGGGTGGAGGGAGTCGGATGACAAGACTGTGAGGCTGAGCTGATGGGACAACAAGCAGAGAAGCTGTAGAAGCAGTCTTCAACTGGAGTTTGGTTGTGATAACTCATGAAAATGCTGAGGAACAGATGGTGGGAGAATGAGTTCATGATGAGGTGTAGGGGGTACCACTTGGGAATTCTGATGGGATGGGTAATGAGAAATAAATGGATTAAATCAACAAGTGGAAGCTATTTATACTGTTAAGATCATGGACAGGAGGTCCAGAATAGCTCCAGGTAACTCCAGAGTTGTTGGTCATAGTGGGACTTCAGCTTCAGTGACTTGGAGTGGAGTACTGCACCCTTGTCAAAACTTCCTAAGTGTTCCAGATTTTAGAGGAGTGGAGATCAAGGAGATCGAGACAAAGAATAGGAGGAAGATAGAGGGTATCTAATTTGATAACTAGCTAAGGTACAAAGGTACAGACGACAGGAGTTTATATACAGAGTATAGGGCTATGTATGGAAGAACAGAAAACCAAGGACCAGAGTACAAAGGCTATGTATGGGAAGGAAACTGAGCCAGAACTGTGCAAGCACAGGATTGGAGGTAGGTACAGAGTGAGACTAAGATATAAGGAGAACAAGAACATAATGTAAATAGGTAGAGTACATAAATTGGAGAAGGAGGAAATAGGACTAGAGGGAGCAGGGGGTGAGATGTGCGAGAATGCATCAGAGTTCATGAAGGGAGTTCCGGAGGAGAGACCAGAGAGTCGGAGATGAGGGTTAGGGTCGGGATATGACATGCTCAGGTGGTTTGGCCTATATGAAATAAAATCATGAGATTGATTGATGAAGAGAAGAATAAAAAAACTAACCTGCATAATGTCATGAGCCTGCTTGTAAAGAGGAGCATAAGAATGGATATCCCTAAGAGTGGTATGCAAGTCTAAAAGGATGCCAGCATTTAGGAGAGAATTCCTCTGAGTACACCTATTGGTTGCCTCCTGTGGATCATAGATATAGAGCTGGGCATATGAAGGCTGGAGATCATTGGGTGTAGAAGAGCATCCATGAGATGATGAAGAGAGCCATGAATCCTAAAGGATGAAGGCCCAGTGCCATGAATAGCCTGCTGATCAATTTGTACTCCTATAGAAGTGAAGGCCAGAGCATTGTTATACTCTCTGATTTTCTTTTTGAAGTCCAAATGATCTTGAGGGTCATGAAAAAGAACTTGAAGATTGTGTGGCCATTGCTGAATAGGAGGAAGAGTGACCTATCCTTGGAGACAGCATATGCCAAAGTGAGGATTTCTAACACCAGAGCTGGTAAGTTTCTCTGAGATGAAATGAAGAGCATGGCAATTAGGGCATTGAATATTCATGGGACCAAGTGAATGGAGTTGTATGAGCTCAGTGTAGGGTCTTCCACCAGGAGGAATAAAAATACCAAGAGCACATTAAGTTCATCAGGTTCATCAGAGCTTGAGGAAGAGCTGGAGTTATCAGAGTCACCACCAGAATCATCAGATTCAGAGGACTGAGAAGGTAGTCTTCTCATAGGCCTTAAAGGAGATAAAGAATCAGGATCAGGATCAGCAACTTGCTGTCTCTGTTGATCTTGCTCATAGTGCTCTACAGAGTATTGACTATACTCTCCAAGAACCTGAGAAAGCAAAGCCTGAGAGAGCTGTTGAATCTATGGAATCTCCCTTTTCTCCTGATTTTGATGATCCTGCTCTTGTTGAAGTAGCAATAGATGTTGCTCCTCTTGTAGCCTTTGATGATCCAACTCCTGCTGTCTTACTATCTGCTGCTGCAGCTCCTGAAGCCTTTGGTATTCAAGCTTCTGTTGTTGTATTATCTGTTGCTGCAGATTCTGAAGCCTTTGGTGCTCTAGCATCTGTTGTTGTACCATCTGTTGCTGCAGTTCTTGCAGTTTTTGATGTTCTGACACTTGCTGTTGTATCAACTGTTGTTGCAGCTCATATAGTCTTTGATGTTACTGCAGCTCATGTAATCTTTGACACTCCAACTCCTGCTACTGTAAAGCCTATCTTTGGATCTCCAATTGCCTCAAATGCTTAGCATTTTGTTGATGCAAAATATGCTGCTGCATATTAAGAAGTCATTGATTTTCTTCTTCTTTTCTTTGCATTCTCATAGAATGAAGATATGCCTCTTGTTGCTGAGCCTGCTGAGCCTGATAATGACTTTCCTCTCTGAAGTCAATGACAGTCTGGAAATTTTGTTGAGGAAGTTGCACAAAATCAAATTGAATAGCAGTAGCAGCAGCAGCTTGAACAGAGGAGTGATTGCATTTTTGATTACATCTTCTTTCATGAGCATTTTCAAATCCTGCATAAAGGCGAGCAGTATAGTCTACTCTTGCACTAATCTGAGGTGGTGGTGGTTGATGAATATGAACTGGCTGAGGAGCAGGAGCAGGAGGTGGTAGCTGTTGCAATGATTGAGGAAGTGGTGGAAGTAATAATATATTCATGAAAGATTGCTGAGAATAACGATGTGATGGAGGAGAGCCAGGTTCATGGCAATCATGCTGAGCTTGGTGAGCAGCACTCTGAGCACATTGAGGAGAGATAGATGGAGAAGACCTAATAATATAATTGTTAATAACATTGGTCAGTTGAGTAAGTAAAAAAAAGACTTACATCTCAGAAAAAAAGCTTGAGTTTCAAAATAAAACACCTCAAAGTATCTGTGAAAAAAAACTTAGGCTTGATGCCTAAAAACTCCAGAAATCAGCTCAAAGCATCCAAAAAAAAAACTCAGGCCTAAAGCCTAAAACTCCAGAAGTAGGCCAAAGGCAGTCTAAAATGCACAAAATTACCTTGCCTTACTCAGTGCTAAGAAGCTACTATCAAGTGCAATCAAGGCAAAAGTATGACAAAGCTGAAGGTGAATCACCTGAGACACAGTGAAAAGAGATAACAAATAAAACACTTGTCAAGTTTCTTGCACCTAACACCTCTGCTTTGTAGTGCTACCAGAAGTCCCAGCCTAAAAGGCTTTAGCAACCAGCAAACACACAGAGTTGAATCTGTGAAGCTAGGTAGTGGAGACTTGGATTAGGAATGCTAAAAGCAAATCCCAGCACTTCTTTTTAAACAATCAGTTCTCACTTTTCAGCCACTGAAATATAAGACAAAGCTCTTTTGCCTAATCTCAGATCTAACCCCAAGAGATCTTGGATAGATCTCTAATCACCTATTTGATAGTTAGATTATTACTGAATGAATTTGAAAACTTACACTTGATGATCCAACTCTTGACTTTCAAATACTCTAAGAGTTTATAAATTAGTATGATTAAATCAACAGAATACAAAGTTTAAGATTCACCTTTAATTTGCAAATATTTCTGTCTGAAAGGTTACAAAGTTATAAATTAATGTGATTAGATCAACAGAATACCAAAACTTACCCTTGATCATACATTCAAATCACATTATTAGATAATTCAGTGTGATTGGATTGACAGAAATGATTGAAACTTACCTTTGATCACAGATTTAATCCTTGATTAACAAAATATAAAGTCAGTTACTATAATTTAATAGAGTCTAATTTTGAAACTTACTTTTATGGGTTGAGCAATGTCTATTATGAATCATTTATTTAGTTGTTAGTCAGACTGCCATCAATTATGAAAGCTTACATGGAATGAAGTATCTGAATGTGATACTGTAAATTGGCAAACAGTGAATTATAATTTTGAAACTCACTTTTCAAGCTGAGCTAGATCTTTTTATCTGATCAACATGCAAATTAACAGCAGGCTTCCTTAAGGACTTACTATGGTGACAAAATCTGTTACATATATGTTAAATTGAATCAGTAAACAGTAAGATTTAATTACAAAACTTACTTTGCAAGTCAAGCAAATCAGCTATTTGATATCATTAACCAGAGCAGCATCAAACATGTCTCAAAACTTACAGAGACAAAGTCTGTTTTATCAAATATCCAATCAGACAATTTGAATTTGTCAAATTTCTCCTTTAATTTGATATTAAATAAGTACACTCACAGGTAATTTGGATCAGAGAGTCAGGGGTATGATCAGGGGGTGCAAAGATATGGCCAGTGGATGCAACTGGCAGAGATCTGTTATCTATTTTCAATCAGTTGATTGAATTTTGCGAAATTTTAGTGTTTATTTCACATGTAAAAGGCCAAACTCACTGGATATTATCTAATTCAAGTATCTGATTGTGTTTTGTAGCTGGAAAGAGTGGTAAAGTGAAGGTGTTGTGCCTGCAGGAATGAGAAAGAGGCTGCATGTGCACATAAACATGATTACATAATCAGCGGTTACCATGCCTGTATGAACAGCCAGTGGATTGTGGTGCAGCAAGCCATGTGGTTTTTTTTGCACAAAAAAGGAAACTCACATGGCACTAAATGAAATACATGTTGTAAATGACATACTTAGTGTAAGCAACTCACTCGATTCATCCAACACATCCAAAATATCCATTGCGATTTTTTCACTCTTCTCCACTCACCATTAACTTTATAGATATAGTACAAGTGAGTATCTATGTAGTCTACATAGATGACAAATATGCCAGCTACTATGATAGCCACCCATGCTATGTAGACAGAGTTTAACCAGGGCACATGAAATAATGAGCAACAGAAATTTTCATGGAATCACGTAGTAATAGAGATACAAAGTCTACATAACCTCATCTTCACCAACATGGACAACACCATACTGCACCCTCCAAATTTCTGACTTAGTTGTGTCATCATTGTCATTGTCTTGCAGCTGCTGGTGTTGATGGAGCATGTCTTGCCATTGCTGGTGTTGATGTCCACATGGTCAATGTAGTTTTTACTGTCACATTGCTGACGGTGTGAAGGTGCCACTGGTGTTGATAGGATGCTGCTGTCACTGCCATTGTTGTTCTGCCATCACTATCATCTTCACACTGCTATTGTATTGGTGTGGTCAACATTGTCTTGCTGTTGCTGGTGTTGATGGGATGCTGTCGTCGCTGGTGTTGCATTGTCATTGTCATCCTCATCTTGCCATCACTGGTGTTGATGGGATGCCATCGTTGCTGCCCTCACATTGTTATTGTCATCCTGCCATCACTGGCATTGATGATGTGGTGCTGTTGCAATGCCATCATTGTCATTGTCTTACCATTGCTGGTGTTGATGGGATGTCACCATTGCTGCATTTGCATCATCATTGTTGTCCTGCCATCACAGGCATTGGCATTACCCTTGTTGTCCCCATCTTGCTATTGCCAGTGTTGATCCATTGTCAATGCCATCACAGCATCGGTGTCCTGCCACTGCTAGTGTTGATGATGTGGCACTGTCATTGTTGGCTGCCACCGGTGGTCACTGGTACTGTCTAGCCATCGCTGCCATTGCAGTGTCATTGTTGGTGCTGGCAACATGGCAACCAGTGCGTTCATCATCCTATGGTACTTCTGGATATGAGCAGAGAGAATATACTAAACTAGGAAACTCACTGGGTGGTTATGACCTGTGGTTTCATCATGTTATGCCATGTGCCTGCTTGTGCATGGAGAGGTGAGTGACAGTGAAAAACACATGAGATGCATTTTGTGGTAGTTGTCATCACAATGTGTCAGCCAGGTCACAAATGGAATGAGCTGCTACAAGGCAAGGAGTGAGTGAGTCTGTGAAGGAGGGTGCATGTGAAAGATGATAGAAAATAAATCAACAAGGTCATGTGATGCAGTGCACAAAATTTTTGCCAAGTCTAATCTGGCTGAGCCAACATGCTCAATAATCTGTTATCTCAGTATGTTTGTTTTGTTTTCTATTTTTATTGCTATCTACATTGCAGATCCTTCTCAGCAATAATGACTGCCTACACAAGTTGCCTTGTACACACACACCTTGCCCTATGCCTCCATTCACAGTGCAAAACACCTTCCACACACATGCCACACTGTCACTTTGCCACATTCACGGCATGATGACATGATGACAACAACACAGGTGCTGACACAATGGGAGTGACAGCACAGCAACAATGCTAACACCTCATCAAAACTACCTACAAGTGGACGATGGTGCCACATTGCCAACACTAGCAATGGCAGGATGACAATGACAATATGAGGGCAGCGAGGATGGCACCCTATCATCACCAGTGAGGGAAAGACAATGCCAGCTCCTTAGCAACTCCACCGACAAGACAATGATGCAACAGCAGGGATTGTGGCATGCTGTCAACACCAGATAGTGCCAAAGCAATGACAGCGACGCCAGTGCATCATCAACACCAAAGATGACAATGGTAGGACAATGACAATGACATGACTGTGGAAATGGCTGGTGCCCCATTGAAACCAGTAATGTCAAAATGAGGCTGATGCCAACACAACAGCAGTGCCATCATGCTGTCAGCAATGACAACAATCTGCTTTGGAAGCACAATCGTGCTATGATTTCCACATTATGATGGTGTAGCCACAGAAATATGATGTCAGGTACTATGGAATATTTCCCTTTTTCCTGATGCAGTGTATACATAGACAATGTAGCCACTCTGAAATGCTGAGTGTGTCATATGACTCAACATATGTATACAGATATGAATTGATAGTAATTTCTTTGCTGCAAAATGAGAATTGGAGAACTTGCTTAGTGACAGGGGTACATCAGCAATACAGACTTGGTCTTTTTTGGTCTGTGACAGGCACTACAGGCACCAAGACAAAAAAGTAGCATAAGACAGCCAAAAAAGTATGACAAGACAGTGTAAAAGTATAGCAAAATGGCTGTAAAGTGCTACTAATCAATAGAAAAGAGTGCAAAAGGGAGTATAAGATGCCTAAAAAAGTATGACAAGACAATGGAAAAGTATGACAAGACCATTGAAAAGTAGTGTTAGTCAATGAGAAAGATGTCAAAGACACCAAAGACTAGTTCACTAAATGTAAAAACGATGAATAAAAGCAGAATAAATTTTATAAAAGTACTACCTGATTGAATGGGTTAGCACATCATATTGACAGTTCAAATAAATAAGAGATAATTGGCAACAGCAGGGCAGGTTGAGCTGCCAGAGATAATCAGCAATAGTGGGGCAGGTTGAGCTGCCAGTATCATGGCAGTTGATGATGTTGGTCACCAGCATCTTACAATACCTTATCCTTTGCAGGAAGGACCAACATAAATCAGTTTCATACATTGTAAAGATGATGCAATGTGGTATATGCCTATCAATGTCCTATTGTCCATCCACTCCAAGTTGTCCAGGGTTGCATCTTCAGCCTCCATCAGATCATATGCTTCTGAGTCTATAAGTTCATATTCAGCCCTCTGCTTCTTTTCATCATCCCCTGATGGGGTCCGAAGATGCCATGATCAGGGCACATTCATCATACTTGTCTTTGGTGTCTCCTCCATAAGCATGTTGATCTGTTCGAGTAGCTGCACTGCATGCCCTTGACTTATAATATACCTGTGCAGCACCAAAAATATCTGTAAGCTTGTGCGTGCTAAGTCTGTGGACTGATTTAGCATAGCAGGTAGAAATTGTACCCCACACATTGTTATATGTGCACAACATCTGATCCCTCAAAGTGTCCTCGAAGGTGACACAAAGTCCTATAGAAATCCAGGTAGAGTCTCAGCAGAACTGTCACACTGGAGTGGAATCAAACACTGCATACAATTGTGCAGATTTAGCTGAGTACAATGGGCCACATAAGGCAGGTATATAAGTGGTACTGTAGTGTATGTGAAAGTACTGCTAAACTGTGGTCCATGAAGTAATACAAGGGCCTATGGTGTAAGCGGGACCAGGTAGATATGGAAATACTAGATTTGGACAGTGGATTGAAGGAGGTGATAAGGTCCATGTCGAAAGAGGACTAAATGAAATAAGCAAGATAAAGTAACTGTACTAATACGGATAGAAGTCTAAGTAGGATATATCAAATGGAGACAATTCACAAAATGGAATACTAAATGGGGAAGAGTCTGCATATGAGGGGAGAGAATAGAATAACTTATCGTGCAATGCTTCATAGTCTTCAGAGAAGAGGATTCGCAGACAATCCTCTGGCAAGCCATTGCTACAAGTGTCCATTAGGATACTTGTAACACACATGGTTGGAAAATTTTGTCTTCAAAATAGTCTCTTCCCCTGTCTTATACATTAGCAGTGCATGCTTGACCTATACTCTAAAGCACAGAGGCAGCATAACATTCAATAACTATATCATCAGTATCATACTAAGTAACTTACTGCAGCCACTGCTAGTATACATAAGTGCACCCTATGGCTGGTAATCTTCAAATAATTTATCATATTGCTTGTTGTCTACTGGGGCAATATCCTTGAGGTGCACTGCTAATGTCTGAAGCACCAGCAGGCTCTGGAATGCCTTTCGAACCTGTGATTATTCCACTTCACCCACAACAACAGGTTCTTCTCCAGCCACTGTTTCAAGTGTGAGGGTATTCCAATAGCATAGCATAGGCTAAATCTGAATGGCTATATACATATTCAAACAGTGCCAACCTTATTCCCCTCACACTCTCCACAGCAGCTGGTGTAAAACATTTGTAAACATTGTCAGCCACAGCAGTCAGAAAGTTGAAGCATTAAAAAAAGTATGAAAAAGTACAATACACCCAATTTAGGGTTAGAAATATATGTAATAATTTTATCTATTTGTGTACTTTTTCATACTTTTTTTAATGCTTCAACTTTCTGACTGCTGTGGCTGACAATGTTTACAAATGTTTTACACCAGCTGCTGTGGAGAGTGTGAGGGGAATAAGGTTGGCACTGTTTGAATATGTATATAGCCATTCAGATTTAGCCTATGCTATGCTATTGGAATACCCTCACACTTGAAACAGTGGCTGGGGAGGAACCTGCCACAATGACAGAGTTTTGAATAAACTTCACTCACTCCAGTGCCACTTTTCTTATCCAGCCTATCAGCCACCTCACCATATAAGAAATGAAGTGAGGGTCCAGTAGCATGCCACACATATTTTCAACATTCTTCAGGTTCATTATACAATTTGTCTGATGCCCAGAATTCTCTGACTGCCTCCACAGCAGCAGTGCCAATGTGATTTCACCACTCATAGATTCTCTGCATTATCTAATGGGGGGTCAGTCTATATATTCACAAAGTCTAAAGTACTTACCAGCTTGTATATTTCATTGTTTTCATTAAATGTGTGAGCTCAGTGCTTCTCACACATCAATAGGTCCCAAAACTTCTGTAATGGAACAATAAAGCCATCAGTACTCCATGGATTCTCCTATGTCCCTGCCCACCAGTGAACAAGTGGGATAAATTGATCCCTGAAGTTGTGCTGGACTCCTGCCAGAAGGGCACTATGTGTTGAGTGAGCTTTAGAGCCTAAGGTGACATTAGCAAATGTTGTGCTGGATACAAGGCAGTCCTGAGGGGCATTCAGGATGATCTTTGTGAGTGCACCAGGATCCTTTGCCCCCCTTGATATGGCCTGGGAGCCCTTCAAAGATGGCTGGCTAGCCAGCAGTCCAGTCCACTGATTTTCTTCTTCATCAGAAAATCCACCAAATGTGACACCATTCTCTTCTTCAACAGTTCCATCATGGTAATGAAGGCCTTGAGTCAGTGGTGTCTCTTGAAGACTCAGTCTTTTATAGTCTGGCTTGAGTCCACTTAGTGATTGGGTCTTCTTCCTAATAACCATGGATTGTGCTAACGCCATCTTTGATAGCTTGGTTGGTCTAAGTGCATTACTGGATGAGAAGGACCTGCTGCTTGGGCTTGAAGTCTCATTCCTGAGTGCCAACATCAGGTAAGTAAAGAGCCACTTGATGATTGTCCCTTATCTTAACACTTGCACCATCTTTAGCAGCTTTGATGCCTGGTCCCTGTATGCCCAAAAATCCAGTAAATGAGTAGCCACTAGACAACTATGTCCCTCACTGTAATCCTGCAACTTCAGCCTTCCTTTTTGTGTAACATTCAACAGTACCAGTGATGTCCAGTCAATTTGCAGCATGCAGAGAATTTGTGCTGGCTTGTTTGTGAGTGGCCTCAATGCTTTCATGAGTTGCCTTTGGACCTTTTTTGGAATATCACCTTTTAACTCACAGTGTCACCTCCATCAGAGGACCCATCTGGTTCATGCCATTGTTGTGTCCATCATTCTCATCAATCTCTTGATTTTCTAGATTATTGAAGGCAAGTTGCTTTCATCTGATTGGTGCACAAGACAATCCCCCATCAAATGATTGGTTGCCATTTGAGGGCTATGCTGAATTCCAGCTGGCCAATTTTCTCTATTGCCAAGAGCAAATGTCAGCAAGTAAGATAGATGCTCTTTTGTCCATCATGGCCACAATGCACAATGACTGCAACCCCCCCTTCAAATCTCATAGAGAGTTGTATGACACCATTGATTCCATGTCCCATGGTGACACCCTCTGGCAGTCATTTTTAGTCATGTACTCAAGTGTGATGCTGAATGATCCACCTGCTTGAATAATGTCTCAATATGATATATGGCATCGAAATCTGTTGACTTTACTCAAGAACCAGCTTGCCAATACCAGCTTTAATGGTGTAATTGACTATGCACTCAAGGTCATCACAGATGAGCATGGTGCCCATGAAGTTGGGGATCTAATGTCAGGCAAATGGGCCTGGAATCAATGTGTATGTATTATGTGGACTAATACTGTGTTTTACTAGGAGATTATTGGCAAAAACCCAGAGACATATGGTGCAATGTTTGCACCTGTGATCCTTGATAGCAACAAGACAATGGTGTCTGTTGTGACAGGTCATACCAAATACTATTCCCTTTATGTATCACTGGGCAATCTGCATAACAGAATCTGCCATGCACATCAAAATTCAGTTGCACTTCTGGGATTCCTCACCATTCCTAAAAGTAAGTGCTATTGCAGAATTACTATTTGAAAAGTGACCTGAACAATCTACCTCCTTGCCAGCTGATGAAGCACACAAAAATGATGTGAATTTTCATTTGTTCTGGCAGCAACTTTTTCATTCATCCCTTGCAATGATCTTACAGCCTCTTCATCCAGTAATGTCAATACCACATGTCTCTTACTGTGTAGACAATCACTTCTGCCATGTGATATATGGGTTGAGCTATTATATTGCTGATTATCTGAAACAAGTGCTCCTTGTGTGCATTGTTCAGAGATGGTGTGCAAGGTCAATATCTTACTATTGTCGCTTTGTGATACTGACCAGTTAATCCTTAGGTGTACCGCATCACATAATGATCTAGATGGGAGAGGAGGACCATGAGCTCATATACTCACAGAGCAGCTTATTCAGACATTAAACTTAAGGATGCTTTGGGAAGACTATGGTATAGTTGGCAATATAGTGATAAGTTGTACTTTAGCTTTAGCCTCATCAACTGAACAATGACAAAACTGCACAGCCATTCACTGCCAGGTTTCCTCAAGCAGATATCCACAAGCTTATTGCTCCAGATATTTTACACCAGCTAATCAAAGAGATATTTGAGGACCATTTGGTTACCTGGGTTGGCAATTATCTTGTGCAGACACATGGTAAGTAACAGGCTGCAATTATAATGGCAGATATTGATTGCAGGTGAGATATGTTTCACATATTATTACTGGCACTAATATCGACTAGAATTGCTACAGCACCACTGTTTTGTGGACTGCAGCGCTTCTCTGAGGGATGTGGGTTTAAGCAGTGGACTGGCAATGATTCAAAAGCATTAATGAAGGTAAAATTCATCAAGTCAGGCTACATAAACTAATTAAGCATCTTGTATCTGCAGGTCTATCTCCCAGCACTTGTTGAGTATGTTCCGGATAAAATGGTGTGGGCCATTGGCACTTTTCTGAAATTCTGCTATCTGGTGCAATGGCCTATCATTACCCAATCCATGCTAGATGAATTTGATGCTGCAATGCAATATTTCAAAGCAGAGCAGCATGTTTTCATTATGACAGGTGTATGCAACTACCTCTCATTACCTCGCCAGCATTCTATAACACACTACACTGCTCTTATCAAGATGTTTGGGGTGCTCAATGAGCTCTGTTTGTCAATAATGGAATCAAAATATATCAAGGCTGTGAAAGAACTGTGGCGGCAGTCAAACCACTTTGAAGCTCTGGGACAAATGTTAATGATGAACCAATGACTTGACAAGCTGGCAGCTGCTAAGCTTGATTTCCAGCAGAGAGAGATGCTTCATACTAGTGTGCCACTACTACCTGCCAGCATCATAGTCCATCAAGATGAGTCTGCCAGCAA
Organism: Austroboletus novae-zelandiae; assembly: GCA_038090275.1. Taxonomy (NCBI): domain Eukaryota; kingdom Fungi; phylum Basidiomycota; class Agaricomycetes; order Boletales; family Boletaceae; genus Austroboletus; species Austroboletus novae-zelandiae. The sequence continues at coordinate 16,969 of JBBPML010000261.1, read as the reverse complement.
TACTGATGAAGAAGATACCATGGAAGATCATGACCTGCCAGTAACCACCTTTGATATGCAGCTAGTCCATCACCCTGGTAATTTTTTTAATGGGAGTTGGTATAGCACTGACACTCTCAACAGCACAGGGCCTACCATGACCACAAATGATTTAGCTATCTACTTTGGATATGATGATCTTGTACCCTGCATCCACCGTTTCCTCTATGATCAACTCAACCCTGACGCTGAGGTACCAGATAACTGTATCAATCTCTTACAATGCCCTACCTTCCATGAACAGTTGAGGATCTATCACTCAGCAACAACAACCTACTATGCACCAAGTGACCGGTCAGGCAGAGGAAGAATGCATCAGGATATCATATGGTATACACCCAAGTGGCAGGGCAGGTCTGCACAAATGGATATAGTGTTTATTGACAATGGATATGAAGGTGAGGAACTGCAGGGGGTTTTGGTGGAATGTGTCCAGCTTCTTTTTTCCTTTTGCTACAGGGGTTCTACATACAACTGTGCACTCGTGGAGTGGTATCTACAGGTTGTGAATTAGCCAGATAAGGTCACTCATATGTGGGTGGTGGCTGCAGAAGAGGATCAACAGGGCCATCAAGTTCACACTGTTATCTCTCTAGATATAATACTCTGGCCAGCACATCTTTTACCAGTCTATGGAGATCAAGCCTTACCCATTGACTTTGTTTTTTCAGATACATTTGATGCCTTCAAGGCATACTATATCAACAAGTATATTGATCATCATATGCACACAATGACTTTTTGATTCACCAGGTTATGTACTTTTTAAAACTTTTAAAACTTTTGTTATCATCTCTACTTTGGTGTCTTGAATGGAATGGAGAAGTAGAAAAGTGCCCAAAGTACGAAAAAGTGGTGAAAGACGAGCAAAGTGAGGCTCGGATCAAAAAGTCCGAAAAAGTCCGTGTCCATATTGCTGATGTAATGGACGCGTTCGGTTCAAGGTTCGGCGCTGGGGCTGAACCGAACGCAGTATTTACGTAGTATTTGGTTGAACCGAACCGAACTAAAATTTCCAACAAGGGGCCAGACTTGGAGAGCAATGACCGTGAGCAAACACTAGCAAAACACTTTATTTTTTTAGGAAATACGTGCGTACTTGTCATGGTATGATCAGGTTCTAGTTGATCGCTGTCGACGTCTGGGGGCAGAATAGACTTCCATCTAAGGAGTGTGTTATAACTCGCATCGTTCTTCCAGACTCGTTTACCGGCACGGACGGAGGTTAGCACAATTTATCCCTTGTACAACGACGACGCATGCACACGGACGAGGTAAGTGGTTGTTGGCAACAGTTTCCGAAGCGGTTCCCCTACGAACGGTGGCAGCATCGGCAACGGTAGCTTCCGTTCAACCGAGAGTGGCGGGCGGAGGATGTTGGCAACATGATCCCGAAGGGTCCACAACAGGTCGGCACGACTGAAGTTGCTCTCCGTGTCCACTAACACTGACATTTCGCTCTAGCACATTGCACATATCGTTGGATGGCACATGTTGAAGATGGTAGTACGGGGATGGACGGCGAGTTTGGGAAAGTCTCTCCTTCGGTTTCAGAAAAAGTACGTCGTATCTGACAGGATTATTTCGACCAATGATAATTCTCGATATGCACTGTAGAAGGAAGACCGTAAAACTCTTGTAGGTGTAATAACGCGGAAATTATTTTTAATCATGGACTATTTTAGATCGCATGGATTGCATGCATACACCATCTTACACGGACGGTCATGAAAGATGATCATCGATCATGGCTGCCAGCTGCATCAGGCGGTCGCCATTGTGCCTTTCCAGAAAGAGATGAATGGCATGGGGGCATGTGGGCCAAGATTCAGCTGGGAGCTTCGTCAACCGCCGACTGTTGAATCTGTATGGAAGGCGTTAGAAGACCTTCGCATGGTTCTCAAGCTTTCATGGTTAGACAGAACTGGGTGCCGAGATCCAAAACTTGCTATACTCTTGAGGAACGTCTTCGATCAATAGAAACCTTTCTGGTGCCGTACTTTTATTTTAAAGTTCATATCAATTCAAACCAGCCATTCTGATGGAACGTTCACTCGGTATTTAAGTATACCCCGGTAGGACATGTAAGTAGCGTAGCTGGAAAACTGAGGGCTCCAGCGTGTTCTACTCCCACCACAATTTAGCGATCTTCTTCCGTCATCTTCAACAAGACTATGTCCTCTTTCTTACAGACTGCCATGAATGACCTTTTCGTAGGCGACCGCGCGTCTGGTATGTATGCTCGTCCACATGTACTAGTCACACTGATGATAGATAACGAGTCATTATATGTAGTGGCTATCATGGTTGCTATTGGATATGATTACGGTGCGTTGTAGAGACTCCTTACAATGTTTCTGACCTCTCTGTGTTATCAGTCCTTACATTGTCAAAAGAGGTGCCGTTGGCATCCTGAGATATTGTATGCCTTGCTGATGATCCATTCAGATAGAATACATCTGGGTCAGTAACAGGTGTTTTGTTAAATGGTGATGTTTCTGATAATTAAACGGCAGAGCAAACCTTGGACTTGGGTGACAGCCCTATTTATTGTCGTATGCCTCAAATTCTGCAGTATTTGTCGAGAGCTCAATGAATCTTAGATTCGTTATTGTGGTCTTTTAGATGTCGTGTGAGTCTAAAGTCTATGGTGGTCGCAAGACGCATACTAAAAGCAATTCTGATTGTCAGGTTGGCAGGCTTTGCTTGTATGTCTCTGTGTGTGTTTCGAACTCGCAACATGAAGCTAATAAAAACGCAAATTAAGTTGGAAGCACCTTCCTTCCTAGCTCTGAAAAGGTATGTATTCTTTACTATTGACAGGTTGGCTTATGCCGAATTCTCCTTGCGCCTATAGAAGTAGGTATTGGATATCCCCTCTTCATCAGAAGGAACGTGTTGACACGACTACTAACGCGTACCAAACAGTTGTGAGAATATTTGTTCTCAGGTTGAACCATTTCCCATAATCGCTGTCAAGGTGGAATAGTCTGGATCATTGAAGGCTGGGCAAGTGCACTATTTTTTTTTTCAGCTGACCGTAAGTGTTCGCGTCGTTTGCGGATGGAGTCTTTAAATGGTATGACGACAGTGATGATGCTCCTTCGCGTATGGGCCATGTGCAATCGATCAAGACCGGTTCTCATAATTCTGCTGCCGCTGCTTATACTGGAGATGGCCTCCCTCCTCCTCTCGGACGTCATGTTCAACGATCCAAAGATTAAGCCGGGTACGTCAAGTGTTCTAACACCAAATCAGCTGACCACCTTCACCCTATTTACTTTCCATCACAGTTATCGACAGTCAAACACTGAGTTACTCGTATTGTGCAACGAATTTCTCGAACTCCCATCTTTGGGCGGAAATACTAGCTAGCATTGTTCAACTCGCCAACAGTACGGTGATATGTATCCTCGCGATCGTCAAGTACACAAGAGACTTGCTGCAGACATACCGAATGACAAAGCGATGGGAACTCAATCGGTACATGAACATGCTTATTAAGCAGGGTGTCGTTTATTTTGTCGCGTACGTCTCCGTACAATGTAGACCATCGGGAAAATCAAGCTAAAGATGGTCACACTAGGATATTGATATTACAACTCGTCAACCTGTTGGGAAGCTTGAATATGATTCCAGTAGCGGGATGGAAATCTGTGCCGGCAGGCATCCTGGAACGTGTGCCGATTTTCACCCTAACCCCTCGGTTCGTTATCAGCATGCGGGAGCTATACGGACAGAATGTGCGACGCGGAGACATTGATGGTGCATTTGGCTTGACGAGTTCCCGTATGGATGTTCAATCGGCGATCATGTTCGCGGATGTCGAGCAGAACGAGCCTGAGGTCGTCGAGGAAATACTCATGGAGGTGACAGAGGTTGGGATGACTAAGTCAGATTAGACCGTACGAGATACCATTGGCTTGTCTTTTCTCAGTTCGATTAATTGGTCTTTGTTTCTCGGGCTATCGCTTATTGTTCGGATACCTGAAGCTAGTATGACCGACGTCACTTTGGCGAGGGCGTGTCAGGGTATGAGACGCGCTTTCGGACACGAGAGGAGAACCGTGTGTTTGATCGAAGATAGTACATACAGTCGTGCCGGGAAGGGACCCCAGTTGCACCTCGGTGTACGACTGTGACCGGTTCATATACACTTCTCACTTATGAAGAAAAACAGACGTCTAGTCATCGTTCAGCCCAGACTCGCACTCCGGCGTGCGCCATGAATTTTAACCGATTCCACGCCCCAAATACCTCCCCGGTTGAGTTGTCCGAATCCCCCAACGTCACCCGAGTGACTCGGGTCGGCCGCTCTCGGCCGCTCATCGAGCCGTATACCCCCTTCACCCTCCACACGATCCTCATCCACTTCCACAGAGGCCCTCACGACGTCCGCAAACGCGATCGCCGAAACGACGTGACTGCGCACGCTGTCCCGTACCCCAAACCCTGTATCGACCGACCGGCGATCACGCTCGTACAGCTCGCGCATACCAATGACGAATCGGGGCATGAGTATACAAAACGCGGCCGCACAAAACGGGTAGACCACGAGGGAGACAGCCGTGTCGCTCACAAAGGGAAAACTCATGAGGTTGGTCGCGACGTTTCTTTCCGATCGATGAGAGCAAGGGCGTGTGTGAAGGAAGAACGGGCGCTTACAAGAAAAAGTAGACGAGGCCTTCGCGGACGAATAGACGCATGTATCGGTTGGGTTGCCAGAGCCGCGTGGCCTTGTACATGGCAAGAGACTGCTTCCAGGTTTGTGCGACGGCGAGGGAGGCGAGTGCCGTGCCGAGTACGAGCGGTGGGACTTGGGTGTACCATGCGTACGACGATGGGACGTTTATAAGCGTCGGGTTGCAAAACGAGAGGCCGGCGACCTCGATAATGGTGACTGGAGTGACGATGGAGATGGATGTGTGGTGTAGAAATCGGGAACGAACCGGAGATGTGGTTAGCGTTGTAGTACATGATTCCTAGGACGACGAGTGCGAGGAGTTGAATGACGTAGACGATGATGAGGAAGCAAAGGATGGTTTTGGATCGACTCCAGATCGCGTAAACACGCAGGATCATGACCGCTGGGTGGTGAGGCGTTGAGGGGAATGGAAACGAAAAAGGGGCGTCGCTCACCGTCGGAAGCACAGAGAAAAATTAAGTAGGACCAATAAGACATGATGCAGCTCACGATGCCTTACGAAACGTTTGCGACGTTGTGAAAAGACGGTTAGTCGACGTGCTTACAGGTTCTACATAGTGGAACGTCCATCAGCACGGTTCTCGATCGAGATTTGGGTATCCTCACATCTGCGAGAAAAGAAATGTCAATGGTACTTTTTTACAAGAACAAGGAGAAGTCTGACGTTTTGTGGGGCGGGCATAAAGGTGGTGCCGACTGCAAACGCAGCCAGTCAGCCGAACTGCCTCTGATTCGATCCAGACGTACGGGGAGCATTGACGCTTGAGGATGGATTCGTCGTCAGATTCTACGGTAACGTGTGCATCGCGACAACGTACATTTTAAAAGCGATACTGCTGTAGCGCACCTGGAATCTCAGGTTGGAACACGAAAAGCTAAACGAGTTACGAGAATCAATACACACTAAAACATACAGTGCCGAGACCCGGGTCCAAGGTTTGCCCTGCGGTGCCATTAACATTTCGTTCTTGGTTATCATCGCTCAGAGACTCGCCCAGATGTAGTTGATCTCGAGATATCGTCAGCTCATAAAAAGGGAGCGGTGAATAATTCTGCATACCTCCCTTGGAAGCATGAGTGCTAAAGGGGTACAAGTAAATGGACATTGTGGTCCGAAAAGGATGAATTGCTTGCCGTAGTCGTATGCGAAGGGAACGAGGACAACGACTGTGTTAGTCTGTGAGTTTCATTGTTAGTAAATGCAAACTTTAGAGACGCACGAGCCAAATAATTGGCCGTCTGAATGTATTCCAGAAGGGACTGTGGGTTAGAGGACATGGGGGGACAAGTAGACGGTCACGTTTAGTGGCATGCAAACACTGGGGAGGGTGCGAGCGCATGGGGACCCTTGGAGGTTTTATCCACCTCGGTCAATGCTCAATATCGTAAGCTTTAATGGTTATGTGATAAGGTGAGAACGCGCGTACGCAAGTGCTATGGTGACGAACGGCACTTTGATACATACTTAATTGAGTCCGTGAGCGCATCAGCAAATAATAGACTTGGTTTCATTCAAGTATGACGAATGAATGAATGTCATCTCGTGGTCTGTATTTAGGGCCATGTCATGTACCCGAACACCTTCGATTCATCTGTTTCAGATATTGGCAGATCCTAGTAAAAATTGCTTCAAAGTTCTCGAGCTTACCCCTGCTTGACCCTTGACAATCCCTAAACCTCAAGTAGTACGTGTGGAATTCCGTCGCGTGAGTCAATGGGTAAGGAATGCAGCCTAGCCAGTTTACTGGTGATGATAGCACAGCCTCTTCGTCAGGATCACATCATTTTGTTCCCAGCAGCTTTGCAAACAACACCCCGAATAACGCACCTTCAGCACTCAGGCAGCACTCCACGGCCAATGTGTCGTTTTCTCTGGTCTGCCATCTGGGGCGCCGCGCGGACGAGTGTGAAAGTGATATCAATGCGTCATTAAACGATACTGATGGCAACATCACGGCGCCCAGAAAATCCCGCCACTATGCCAAAGTTGGCAGAAGAGCACAGTTCCAATCGGATCAAGAAACCTGAATTGTGCTGATGAGTTCATGCCGCTCATCTCGTTCAATAACCTAGGTATCACGGCGGCATGCAAATGGCTGTGCGTTGCACTGCACGAATGGTATACACGGGGTGCGCCATTAGGAGAGCACCGATGGAAACGGAATTGGGCGCACCTCCCCACCACATCATCCCACATGGGCATCGTCGACCCTTGAATTATCAAAATTAATGGGCGGTCCGCTCGAGTCTGAGTTGGCATGGATCAAAACTCTTCTCTGTTGGACTCACCATATGGTGCCATGATTCTTACCGTGAGACGAACGAAGTCGGACGTTATCGTGTCGGCAACCTCGACTTGCTTGATCAACAATGAACAAAGTGCAACTTTATCGCTTGCAGGCGGCCAAGAACGATGGTATGGCTGTGCCTCTGAAATAGATGAATCAGAATTTGGTATGACCCGAAGAGGATGACTGATTACGATGTCACACGTGCAATTGTTTACTAACTGGAAATGATGCCTCGTTTCAATCGTGCAAATAGAAAAGATCAGATTTGGGATGGTTCCGCTCCGCCTACCGCAGTTCACTCATTTACCTGCCCATTGTCATAAGTATGCATTGTTGCTGTCATTCCAGGTGATACGCACCTCCTCTCCGTTTTTCCCGAGGCAACGGCCGAAAGTCGGAATTAGGAAGATGAATGTCTCCGACCGATGCTATCCAGCATCGCCTCAAAATGATGCCGCGTTATACATATTTGCGACCCGTCTGAATCCCCAAGCATCGTGCCAACTATTACCACCATGAATGTGATACGGGGATTCCATCATACGGCGCTAGACAAGATCAACATGTCCAGTGAGTATTCCAGGGCCGAACTCGAGTATGGTTGATTGATCTGGTACTAGCGCTGGCCGCCTTCGTACCCATCTTGGACGAGAACAAGGCAAATATTAACAAGATTGAGAGGAGAGAGTTCCAGTATGGCCAGAGGAATCGTCATTCTGCAAGTTCCATGCGTCGACCCCGCACCTCTACTGACCCGATTAGCAGCTCGACGTGTACTATCCTCCTGCCACGTCTGCACTGTCGACGCCCAACGGGAAGCTCCCGGTGCTCTTTTTCATATATGGCGGCGGGTACAACACGGGAGCGCGGCGGTTCCCGGAGCCGTTCGAGATGGGGTACCGGGCCTTGGGAGCGTTCTTTGCAGCGCGTGGGTTTTTGACGGTGATCCCGGACTACCGACTGGTGCCCGAGGTACGATTCCCAGAGGCGTCCGAAGACGTGCGGGATGCATTGTTATGGATCGCGGGGCATGCATCCGAGGTGGCGGGGGCGGCCCAGGATGCGAGGAGTACCAAGGTAGCGCTGGACCCAGGGTACGTGTTTATGTTGGGGCATTCGGCGGGGGCAGCGCACGCGCTAGTGTTGCACTTGTACCCGCCACTGAGGGCGAGTTTGGCGGAAAAGGGGGCTGCACTAGGGCTACGGGTACGTGGGCTCGTGTTGAGCGGGAGTCCGTGGTATTTCAGCGTCTCCGGCGAGACGTTTACGACCAAAGGGCCGGTGGTACACTACTTTGGGGGGGAGGCAAAGCAAAAGGAACGGGAGCCAAGGGCGTTGTGGCTTGCGATTGGGGAAGAGGAGCTAGGAGCGTTTCCGGAGGTGATGCTGGTGCAGGCCGAGCGAGAGCCGGATTGGCTTGGGAAACAGACGAAAGACGTGATGGAGCGGGAAATGCGGGAAAAGTTGGCGAGCGTTCGGAGGACGTTGAGAGAGACATACGTCGCGTCGGGGCACAATCACGTCAGCCTCAACTGGGCACTGAGCACGGGCGATCGAGAGGCGGAGCAGTGGGGACACGACGTCGGCGAGTGGGTGAAGACGTTGATACAGTAGATTCTCACGAGTCTTGTTTCTTTCGATCATGATATCCAAGTCTCGCCTCAAGAGCCAACGCACGCCAACGACGCCCTCGCAGTTCTTTCCTCCCTCCCACTTTGCTGCTGCTGCAGGTGTCGTCTATCCTCCCGGAGCCCTCAGGACGCCCTCGACACCCCGCAACGATCCGTTCAGCTCCAACGCATCCAGTTTGCTTTCAGAATGTCTGCCTAGCATCACCAGCGACCCTCAGAGCCGCACACGACGCAGGAGCCAGCTGGGCGATCTCGAGCGCATCGAATGCCAGCTGCTGCCAACCTTGAACGACACCATTGGACGCATGACGAGGCCCCCGTCTCAGATCACAACGACGTCACCCTTGCGTCCTCAGGACGATATCACGCGTTCCTCACATTCCTCACATACACCATACCCTGCAAACGAACCACATACAGTCAACACAGTGTCGACGCTCGCCAAGCCACAACCGCCATCGATTCTCCGTTCACCGTCTAACGCGTACTCCGAACAACCGCCTTCACGGGCATGCCCGTCGAGACCCAATCCAAAATCTATACTAAAACCGTATACGCCATCGGACCCACATCCTCAAGTTCGACAGCCTCATTTCGATGTACAATACGATCTAACCAGAAAATCTGCCCAAAATCCAAGTTCAATCCCGCCCTCTACCCCGATCCCGATCCCACCCGAACCGCCGCGTTCTGATGGCAAGAGAGAACACGCGCGTCCGACGCTCACCTCCCCAAGGCCGAAAATCGATGGTCCTCCTCGGAGTGGGAGGGCCCGTGCGCGAACGGACCCCGGTACGTTACCGAAAGCCTCTCCCTCGACGCGCGGAAATGCTCCACCATCGAACCCCAACCTGATGCACTCTGGAATCCCACGGCGTATTGGCATACCCACGAGTCCAGCACCGCCCCGAACCTCGACCGTGTCCTCGAGTTTGGAAACGATACAGAGCATACAGACTACCCCACGCGAGAAACGGCGCTTTTTTGTCACCAATGCTGAGATACCATCATCGTCAAGCTCGGAAAGTCACGTGCCCTCCACGCGCCACGTCAAGCCGAAGACGCTTCAACGAACGGACACACAGTCGTCTACAGATAGTCAAATTCGCCAGCCACGGTTCGGTCTTGGGTTGGGTTTATCCGGTATCCACGAGCCGAAACATTCAGTCAAGTCCCCTGGGCAACGACTAACGGCGAAAGACGAATCACTGGTGCGGCATGCGAAATCGGTCACCCACAAGCGACACCCTTGCGACGACACTGCAACCCCTAGACGACGCGAACGCTCATCCTCTCGGAATGGACAAGTAGAAGATGCACAGTACCGACGCCGCGAGTTGCTCTCTCGTGTACCTGCCGATGCGTACGATTCAAGCGGATGCGATTCCCATTCGAGTGGTCCCGAAGGGCATGATGATCCATGTGTCATGTCCGATGGCTCTGGAAATTCGTTGCGATCGGCATTTGATGACTCTGGATCAGAATACTCACCAGACAACGATATCCAGAACCAATCGTATGGTTCAACGAGGTGGGGGGCCAAACCGGAACAGGCTCGCTCAAAATCTCGGCAGGGTCGCATTCATTCTTCAAGAGGTGTCAGCGGTTGAGTAAACTTTTTTTTTACCATGGTCTTTGACTTCATGTACCGACAGAGCATGTGGATGAACAATGTACACCTAAGGCATCATCGACATCGTCATTTAATCGACAAAGCAGGGGTGAAACACATGGTCATCCGATGATCGCTGCTCACAACGAGGAGTCCGGGGAGACAGGATCCTCCACGCTCGCTTCGGACGGAGATGCCTGTTCTATCGGCGAGATTGCTCCTGCCACTCGATATTCTTCCGATTTGTCACGTATCCTTGCGGTGTCCAGTGCGGCAGCGGCACGACAACGAGAAGCGTTCGGAATCAGTTCTTCTCTGGACCTCGAAGACCATCACCAAGTGGATGCCTCAACGATCCCCCATGCAGACAGCGACGCGTCGTTGGTTAGAGATCACCTATGGCAGGATGAATGCGATGAATTTGCCATGGGTTCGCTATTACAGCAACTGGACCAGCAATGCAACAGGGAGTACGACGGGCAGTTATCGTCGACGAGCGGGCAATCGCTATCATCTGCACCGACACGGTCCAGTTTTTCTCAAGAGTCGGTCTACTCCACGCCAAACTCGCCTACACGACGACGATCGAACAAAAGTATCGACGTGCCCGAATCTCCCCCAGCAGTGCCCCCGGTACGTGAACAGCAATGGCAAGTCTTGGAGATGTATATTCTAGAATCGCACGGCGAAGCAGAGGCTCGACGCCAACGCTTTGTCTGGGAGTTTACTGAATCCGAAGACGATTTCGTGGCACAGCTACAAAACATGATACAGCTGTTCATTTTACCACTCAGAGTAAGGGATAAACGGACGTGGGTATCTGGGATTCCGAGCGACGTCATGAAGCTTTTCGATTGGTTGGACGACATCGTTCGTGTGCATGCACAACTCTCCTCTACTTTGGCCTCTCGACAGATCGTGGATCATCCGAGGCTGCAAATGATAAGCGAGGTCTTCCGAGACTTTGTTCTCAGGCTGGAAACATACCAACCGTACCTCGTCAAACTCGAGTTCGCGGCGTCAATGATCGACAACCTCATCGTCGAAAGAAATGACTTTGGAGAGTTCATCAGGCTGCAGGAAGCTTCGGAACAATGCCAGGGCTGGAGCCTCGAAGAGTATTTGATCGAGCCCGTCAACCGATTGGCACAATACCCGGACATGTTTAGGGCAAGTGTCGAGCATGCTGTTTGCCGATGTGCTGATCAAGAGAGAATAGAAGCTGCTGCAGTTGACGCCCAAATGTCACCCTGATCACATGTCGGCGTTTTCACTCTTTCATGTTGCCAAGTTGACGATTCGGGTTCTGAGTGAGGTCAAGGACCGTGAGGACGCGTATGAATACGTAAAGATGGCATGCTCAGAGATCAAGGGGATCGCGTTTGTTCACCTCGTTCATCGGGATCGGCGTTTGCTCATCCGGGGATTAATGACATGTGTTCAAGTGAGCAACGACGAGCAAACATCTTCGTTGGAACCTCTGCCCCCCGCAGACAGCCAAACGTATTCGCGACCGGCGCGGCGCGCGGAAAAGCTTGCCAAGGCAGTCAACATCTGGCGGGGGCGGTCCAATTCTATCAAGTCAACGGCGTCGACTGTGGTGTCGTTTAGCACTGCACCCTCTAGCTTTGACATGCATGTGGGTCACCCGCCTGCGCTGGCAACGCCTGTGGTGCGCGTCGAGTCGGAACCAATCGAGGTGGAGGTGCTCGTCTTTTCGGATCTCGTCTTGCTCGCGTCGAAGCTCAGACCTTCGTCGGACGGTGGATATGAGAATGATGCTGATATCTGTGGTTTGGCTCCGCTCGAGGTGATTGGATTGTCGAGGATCGTTTCGGTACTCGACGAGATTGGTAAGTCGACACTCTTCTCTTTTTCGTACGTGCTCAACCATAAGACAACCGGAATGGATTGCAGATGGTCGCGCATGCATCACGCTCGATGTCGCCCCGCTGACGGCCCGCGACCTCGAAGAGGGTCTCGTCCAGTCGACCGGGTCGGTCGTCACCGTCTCGCTCTCTCTCCCGCGGAGGGCAACCCAAGACGACGGTGCCAACGTCGAGCGTCCCAAATCGCTCACCGACTGGGTCGAACCTCTCCGCCGCTCTTGTCAATACACGCTTCGTGCGTCGTCGTTGCTGAGCACGACGAGCGCGCTCATCCATCGTGGTCCGTCCGCAACAGGAGCGCACAAGCCGGTACTATCGCTCATCGCTGCGGGTCTACCGTTTCCCAAGAGTCCGTCGATGCAGATGGAGGAGACGCAGCGGGGTATGGTGGGGGATTCGGAACGGGAAGAGAGAGAGGAGCGGGGGTGGTGGTCGAAACGGTTTTACGAGGTATTTGCGGAGCTGAGTGAGCAGGAGCGTTGTACGATGAATTGGACGTGGATATGAGGGTTTGTGCGTTCTTTTTCTTTTTGGACTGGTGTATCTATGTATTCGTTTGCGTGTCCAATATAATGTCGTGATTCAAATCCGTACCTACAGTATATCCTCCCCTTCCCATTGATTGTGCATTTTCGTGGAAATGACGCATAGTGGGTACTAGTCATGGGGCAGCTGCCCACGAAACGGTCGCATGATCTTTCAAAATCCTAACTTGCAGAACATGTTCAAGAATGCAGTGGGTAATGTACCATGCAGATGATAGTGTGCCAATACACCGAGTCTGATGAGTTCGAAGTTAATATTCGTCATAGAAGGCCACACCGGTTTCAAACTCTATATAGTCTACTTAGTCTGTAGACTCTGTACCAGTATGTCCTGTTCTGTCACAGTGTACATCGGAGGTTCTTTACATACTGACGGGCCAATCCACCTGGCCAGCATCGGCGCCTTCCTCCCAGAGACTGTCTCCGTACTTGGATCGTACAATCAACTGCCGACTCGTTGCGATCCACGAGTCATCCGGTCCCGTACTCCACATATTCACCTGCTTTCCATCCCCACTCATCACTAGCATCGACACCGTCTTCGCGCCAAACAAACCCGCGATTCCGGACGCATTGAGATAGATCCCCAAAGCCCCCTTGTCAGACATGTTCTTGCATTCGCCGTGTCCGATCCGAATGGACGACTTCTTGACGGCGTGGATGAACGACAGGACAGCTTCAACAGGGCGGCTGCCGAGGGAGGCAGTACTGCCTAGAAGCAAGGACGAATATTTAAGGAATTGGAAGAGGTCGCGGATCGTGTTCAGTCTTGCAGGAAGCGTCCCGGCCGTTGTGATTGCCTTGATCTCACCGACGGCGACGAGCATGAGACCGATGTCGACGAAGATGTCGGCGATGGCCCAGTCGGGATCGAGTGGTGCGATGACATGTATGTCTTGGCCGCTTGCGTTGGCCATGTACACGCTGTGGTTGGCACCCATAGCTACTTGCACGTCATACGATTAGGCAAAGGAGATGTGCGGAGGGTAACCAAGTATCAAAACACGGAATAGGGTGTCGTTTGTACTTGGGATTGGGAGCTGTATGCCCTAGGAAAACGGCCAGAGGTCACATTATATATCATTCTGAAAGCGAGGCCCAGGACCAGGGCCGGCCGGTGATTGTATATGTGCCTGTAGTATACAAACTGCACACGGAATTCTGGCGAGACCGTGATCCGGAGCGGTGTTGAATGTTGAGATCCTGAGACCTGAGAAAGTACTTGAGAAAAGTCGATAGCGCGATCGGATACTTGTGAGATCGTTCGTGCCGTGTTTTTGTAAACTTGACAGGAGCCCCGAGCACCTTTTAAGTTTTGGCTTTTGTTTTACTTGCTTGGCTCAACACTGAAAGATTTCGTCAGCGGCAACACAAAATCATCGTCACGCCGTTGACTTTAGAGGTTCTTCTGAATCTTCCTGACACCTGCTGTACCTCGCTGAAGGCTGTTCAAAGATGACGGAGTCGGAGTGGAATAGGGCGTACGTCGTTCCTAATTTCAATCCAGCTGTCAGTCGGGGTTTGTAATCAGCCCTGAGCACTCAGCGACGAATCCGGGAATACGAATGTTGATCGATCTGATCGATCATTTGTATATCTTTGCAGGTAAATATTGATGCTACGGAAGATGGTGCTACTGGAACGGGTAGCTAATATAAGATGATGGTCGGGCGCAGCGCTTGCCGGCCCTGGACGGCGTGAACCTGCAGGCATCGAACCCGGGACGTAGGAGGGCTTGATGACGGCAGCCAGCGAACTTCACGGTGTACCCGACCAGTAAGACTCTGGGCATCGCACACCGGTGAATAACGACGTTTGAGCAGCTCCTTGCGTGAGAGGCTAAAGTGTGCAGGCTGTGCAGCGCCGCCCCTTGGAGGCCTGGAGGCTGAGTAGCAACATCAGGCACACTGCCAAAGGTCGCCGGTCGCCCTCCGACATGGGAGGAGCGAGTGGCGGGGGTATTCTACATCTCAGGGAAGGCTCCTTGCTACCTGGGCTGCTGGGACGTGAGGCATGTTTCGCACTAATCCAAACTGAACACAACGATTGTGACTTCATACGTCATACCGTAGAGACTGGAAGAAAAGAGACGAAGAATGAGCGTGACCAGGTTTCGAAGACGAAAATGTAGGTAAAGTAGCGTAGTAAGTGCTAAGCAATACCCAATTCGTTCATCCTATATCTTGGCAAAGATGTATGAAAGTAAACATATCCCGCCATGGAACTCTTGAACGCTTCGAGAACAATCGGAGACTCCTCCAGTATCTTAACAATACTCTTGTATGCGCCGACAGATGCCTCCGTCAGCTCAGCCAACACTTCCAGTTTAGATTTCTGGGTGCGAGCAGCAAGCGTCGAGATATGGTTGGTAGATTCGCCTACCAACTCCTCTTTGTAAAAAGAGATTACATCGCTGATAAACGTCATGAATAGCGTGTCAAACACAGGGTACTTAAGATGGAGTACGCACTTGACATCATTGATGAACACCATCATCTCGGGTATTGATTGGATGTAGCTATTCAGCGGCACTTCTTTCCAGAAGACCATGAATGCAAAGGCTTCCGCAATACCGGACAAGGTTCGCTGATAGGTGGGATACCCCACTGCGGCGGTCGATATCTACTCGTTGTGATTAATGCCATATCCCCGATAAAACTGGATGGCGATACCTTCATGACTTTCGTTTCATACTCTAGTAAATTGGCCGTGACGAAATTCATCATGGATGTGGTGATCAGTTGAGCTGCAACCGGATGGTACAAGTCTGAGGCCCGGCGTAGGACATCTGCAAAACTTTCCAAGGCGCTATTCCCCTGAGGTTCTTTCTTGACGAATCGATCATTGAACTGATATAAGTTGGGTAACTCTTGTAGGTATTTTGCCGGAATTTCGTCTATGAATGTGACAAAAGCACCGCACAAAGCGATCCAGATCTGCGTTGGACGGTGGGGGATATGTCCTCCGACGGTCGCTGCGTACATGACCCCCACTGGCAAGTAAGCTCTTATCAGAGCGTCATCCATAGGGTATCCCCGTTGATTTCCATCGTCGATGCATTCTTGATACAGCTTCTCGTCAAGTGGCATGACCTTGAAAGGAATATCGCACTGTTCGAGAAGCGAGTGAATGTTTTCGCGTGTTGCTTTGGTCTGCAGAGGAGTGGCATCAATTATCAAGGAGTCCTGCGGTACTGAACCTTCTTACCCACTGCATTTCGAGGTTGCAATTTCGAGTCTTGTTAATAATGTGAGGCACATGTGCAGCTCTTATACGCTTGACTGTAAGGCTGTGAATTCGTGCCAAATATGAAATACGGTGACCATCGGTCATATCTGTGTAACATTCTGGCTCTTGCCAAAACCCTGCTGAGCATGAGTTTGTAATACTGGCGTCCTGTTACCATTACAGCTGACGAGTTCGTTCAGCCAGTAAAACTTCCGGGATTCTGCTGGCCACTGGTTTATGTATAACGTTACCTTTTCTTTCACTAGTAGGACACACGGAGGTTCGAAGGGTAGCCTTTGACTCGGGTAAAAGGGTGCTTTCTGTCACTGGGACCCAAGCTGGCACCTAAGTGCCCTCAGATCTGAAAGTTTGAAGTGGCCAGTTAGCGAAGCAAAAACGTGATGGACTATGGCCGAATGCAGTAATCACTGTGTATTTTTAATTTTGCCATCAGAATTCCATATGCTTGTTGGCCGGTTCCGTATTGATATGGTCCAAGCCCAAACTGGCAGCGAGTCAACTGGGCGTGTATTTTGGGTATAGTTCGCATCATGACTGGTACGATTTGTAGATGGCCAACTAATCGTCTGAGATTTGTGAGCTATCAGTAATACATCATGCTAATCATAATTTCTAATAGCCACGAGCGCAGCCACAGAACATCGTCTTTAGTCGCGCGCGACGTGAGGACACGTGCTCTCTTTCGCCGTGCCTTTCCTTGCTAGCTCGTGCACCCAAGTGGGTCTTTACCCCGACTTTCGTCGCACCCACGCCACTCCCTCGCGACGTCTTTGGTACCTCGCCACTCCGCTCTCAAGGCACTCAACAATGGTGTGTTTTACGCGTGTACTAATGCATGCTAGAATACTCATTTCGTGCCCTTCTCGTAGGTAGGGATCTGCACGGGTACGGGTATACCCGCGGTTTTTGTGCTACGGGTAAGGCGGGTACGGGTACGGTGTAGAGAATCTGTACCCTCGACGATAACCGTACCCGTACCCGCGGTTTGGCGGGTATGTGCGGGTATGA
>JBBPML010000260.1:0-35927 GCA_038090275.1 Austroboletus novae-zelandiae | reverse complement strand
GGGTTATAGAACTTCCAACCTTTGTAGCCATCAGGATAGCCAATGAATACGCACTTCTCATAATGTGGGCGCAAAGCGTCGCGCTTATCTCTCTGAATGTGCACATAGGCAGTCGATCCCCACACACAGAAGTGGGAGACATCCGGTTTTCAGCCATGCCACAGTTCAAAAGGTGTAGCATCGTCGAGAGCTGCTGTAGGGCACCTATTCCAGACATGGACAAGTGCTGCAAGAGCCTCGCCCCAGAAAGCCATGGCTAAACCCGATTCCTTCATCATAGCAGTAATGCGCTCTGATAAGACGCGATTGGCGCGTTCTGCGACTCCATTTTGTTGAGGACGAGCTCGGACGGTGTGCTGGCGCTGAATACCACAAGAGTTGGTGAATTCGAGCATGGCATTGCTCATATACTCGCCCCCCTTGTCATCTCGAAGAGTCTTGATGCGACACTCCATCTGGTTCTCTGCAAATGCCTTAAACTGCTTAAAAGCGTCGAAAACGTCGGATTTGGCCTTAATAGGCAGAACAAAGCGAAATCGCGAGAAATCGTCGATGAAGGTGACCCAATACCTGTAGCCAGAGAAGGTAGGATAGGGTACTGCATGGACATCGGAATGCACGAGTTCCAGAGGCCGAGATGCACGAGTTTGCGACGATGGGAAGGGGTTTGCATGCATCTTGCCAGCTAGGCAAGGCTCACATATGGGATCTGGCAAAGCTTTGCTGTCCAGGCGCATTCCAGACACCAAATTGCGTTCAAAGAGCGATTTGATGTCAGTAGTGTTGTGGTGCGCAAATCTGCGATGCCACAGAGAGATGTCAAGGGGAATGGTGGTTGCTGGGCTAGCATACTCAGTTACAGCCTCGGTAGAGCCATCCAGAAAGGCTGCATTGTTGCTATTTATGGTGGCGACGAAAAGAGGTGGTCCAGATGGCCTCGAAAATGACATGTGGGTCGAATTGATATTGACTGTGAATGATTTATGGCGAGTGAGGAAGAGAACCGCCAGGAGATTTGTCCGCAGCTGTGGGACATGCAGGACATTGGTAAACTCAACTGCTCGACTGGGCTTTCCCTCAATGACTGGGTGGAATACAACAGATCCAACACCAGCAGAGTATACCACAGTATTGTCAGCTAGCTTGATGGGGACGCATTTGGGCACATAGTTGCGCAACCAGTGGCGATGTGTGGTCATATGGGAGGTTGCTCCGGAGTCTGCATTCCAATCATGGTCTGCATTGAGCTGGAGGGGAGAGAATGGGTCCGAGGGGTCTCGAGATTGAAGAGCTGCGCTACTAGCGTGTTCCAGGACATCATGGGGCATGATATCATCGCCAGGGACGAAAGGAATGCGATAGGGACTAGTCGGGACCGAGATATGAAGGTCCCGAATAGATTTCGGGTGATAATGATGAGATGTCGACATGATTAAGCGATTATGCGATCAGAAGCACAGTAGAGCGAGAAGGAGCCGAGTACAGCGATGGAAAGCGATGGAGAGGCGAGGAATGGATGGTTCGAGTTGAAAATTGTCCAGAGAGGAGTGGACTGAAGTAGCAGCAATCAGAGCGCGGGGCTCATAACCTGATAACAGCTGGAACCACACAGCTGGAGTCCACTGTCAGAAACTATGTATTGAAGTGTAGTAAAGTCGACATACCTGGAGTCCACTGTCAGAAACTGAAGAGCACTGACAGTGAAACTCTGACTACATAAGAGAGAGACGAAATATGTGTAAACAACCGAATGGGGAATGATGGTATGATAAGATGTAGTAAGTACTGTAAGTAGCGAACCGACTGTGAGTGCACAATCACCATGTCTAACACGCGTTTGGGAGTGTAGTTGCGCAGCCAATGACGATGTGGCATCATATGAGAAGTGGCCCCCGAGTCTGCATTCCAATCATGGTCAGCATCGAGTTGCAGAGGCGAGAATGGGTCAGAGGGGTCATTGGAACAAAGACTTGCATTTCCTGCACGCTCCACGACCTCAGGATGTTGGAAATCAAATGCAACTCGAGTAAAGAGTGACCTCGCAGGGAATTGAACCCTAGACCATCTGGAAATACACCAGCAGCTCTAACCACTGAGCTACGAGGTCATTATGGTTCAATCCTGATTCCAACAGTAGATGCAGCCATCTTGGGTAACAACATAGATAACTGGTCAAACATAGATCTAAACAGCAGAATTTAATTAGTCAATGGACAAATGATGACAATGTACCTCAGCATGTCACACTCAGTGGTTACCACAATGAGCTGAGTTTCAAATGCCTTACAGTGCTCTTTCAATGCAAGAGTTTCCTGCATGTATGCCTACATGGGACCTCAAATATAGTCAGCATGGTTCTGAGAATAATCTTACCTGGGAGTATCTGAGCTGATTGAGATTCCCTTGGAAGATTAAGGGACCTCAATCAAAAAAGTCCACATTAGGCATATTCTCAGAGAAACATATATTGGTATTAGTCAATATTCCATTACCACTGTTGAAAGAAGAAAAATCATATGTTCTGTTCATAGAGGATGAGAGCAAAGTAGATAACTAGCGAGATAGGGAATATATAGTTTTAGTATCTCCAACTTTGCTGCATTGCTGGACAAATCTTGTGTCTCACTATGTTTTATTTATCTTGCTAGATCATGCTAGTAGTTTATCACACTCATGTATTCATTAATAGTACAACAGCTCAAATACACAATAATCCCTTCCAAAAAACATCATCAAAGAGAAGCATACTAATACATACATTCTGGTATCTGAATGGCAAAGTTCAGAGTTCATTTTTTTTCTCAGTGGTTCCAACATAGCGGTGGGGCTTCTTCATGCAAGTTCATGTAACCAGAGCAGTCTTGAGAACAATTGACTTGCCTTCATGGTCTAATGCACAAGAAGAGAGATCTGACATAACTTGTGTGGCTGTTTTGCTGAATGTATTTGAGACATGGAATGTTGAAGTTGACGTCAATGCTTCAGTTTCAGATTCTGTAGATGGTGGAGACATGAATTCAATCACCTTCACAGCGCGATGTTTGAGGGTGGATGGACATTTGATTTTGCTGGTACATTGAGTGTAGATTGTATTTGCATCATCCTGTGGGAAGGCCATCCTGAAGAATCGTTAGTATCTCTCTAAGTCTAAGTGAGAATCTATACATTCCACCGTGCAAGTATTTCATGTGTCCAGTAATCCTTATTGTCAAACATTTTGACAATGAGTCATAATAAATCACTCATGTTCTTCTGACCAATGATAGCACACCAACGTGGCACCTTACTGAGAGTAAAGTACATCTGTGGAATACCAATAGTCACAGAGCTCAGATTATTTCTATGGAATGTACCACAACATGAATATATGTGATCACATATGGCATGACTTCCGTAAGGCCCCAAGTGTAATTCTTTGATGAGCTATTGGTCATGATACCAGTCTCCACTGCGGATGGCTGGATAAAGAGACAAGTATAGAACTAAAGAAATGATTGTCAATACCACATGGAAGATCAATAAAACATACCCTAAAAGCGGCAAGGCTGCAGAACAAATCCTTCAGTTTGTTCTCTGGGTTGTAAGCACCTTCTGCATAGAAGAAGCTATGCTAGTCTATGGGTTCTCCCTTTTCAATGGGGGGATTGAAGGTATTGCTGTCACACAACATATATGTGAAATCATGGTTCTTGATAGAATCCAGATTAGCTGAACGTTGCTGGTTTATACCTATCATTATCTAGATATAAAAAGCTAGAAATCATAAATGAATATAGCATATATATAGTATGCACTTACTCAGCTACATATATCCCTCAATTCATTCCCATCTATCTTCACTAATTCTTCTTCCATTTTATGTGAATAGGTGAGGATTGCCTAATAGAAATGGTGGTGGTGTATCATAGCATCCAGCTCCCTATTAAAATAAACTTTTTAGTAGCTGCACCAACAATTGAATAAATTCATCATAGTACATATCAATGTTGCCTTCATGACCAGCATTAACCCTTACACTGACACTGATTGCAGTTTTTGGCAACTCAAATGGATCCAACAAACATGCAAGTTTTCTTCCCGTAAGCTCATATTTAACTTTATTGAGTTCCATTATTGTTAACTTATTATGTACATGTTAGTAGAAAAGTTCCGCTTTTAATCATACTTATCTCAGTTTTTTCATCTTGGGTATGTCTGTGATTTCATCTGTGAGGAGCACAAGATTTTTGTGTTTTTGGAAAGGAGTCGAGTTGAAGGAAGATTCTTGAGACATTATGATGTAAAAATTAGAAGGTATGAAGACATGGATAGGAGATAAGATAATACACTGAGATTGAAACTGTCAATCAAAGTCTAATATTAATAGCGTCATAGTGGCACCATGCTGTACAATATTCTCATTTGAGATACTGAATACAAATATTGTAGAAATCATGGAACAATTCTATTTGACATCTGGATCATCACCACCTTCGTCCTTATCAGCTCCTGGCCCTGAGTATACACTGTAAGGCACCTCAAGGTCTGAGATATCTACTCCCAGTTTTTCCATCATACAAAAATACTCTGCTTCAACTTCAGATGGTAACATTAGTATATGAGGGATCATTGCAACAACACTAAGGATACTTTTGACATTACAGATAAAGAGATTGTCAAGTAGGGATGACACTGCAAGAACCTGTGAAGAAAGACATAAAAGGTTGACATCTGGTTCTGAATAGAGTTTGAGGATGGCAACATCTTTGAAGGTCCACTCTTCTTGTATGTGAAGTCTTGGTTGAACAGCTAGCCAAGTAAAGTATTAGACCCTTTTCACTTGAACTTTGTGGCCATCACAAAACTATAAAAAGAACATAAATAAAACAAAGAATGTATAAAATAAGGTATATATTATTGAAGCATGAGACACACCTTGACATTTCATGATACTCATAAGCTCTCAGCTGACTTGAGCACCTCTCTCCAGGTGGAGCGAGCAATTTGTCCATTAGGAAGAAGTAGTCACACCCATTTGATGAAATGGAGGATCTCTTGAGTGAAAGATACCATGTAGTCATGTAATGCCTGTAGAAGTGCATTATCTGGAGAGACAGGATACTTGGATCGCTTGTGAAGGAGAACATAGCCCTCGCCAAGATCAACAGAGCTATGGAGAAGTGCCTTAGGAGAGCTGTCAAGCTCTGGCATGATGGAGATCAGCATGTTAACTTGTGAGTGATGAATACCTTCTCAAGTTGGCAGATCTGCTGACCTAGATTCCTGATGGTTCTTTCCATGATCCATTGTGTGTAACAGATCAGCGGTTCATTTTAAAATGCCTCTGGGACCAGGTGAATGACCTGGTGCACAGTGGGATGAACAAAATGGATGTGGTCATGATGAAGTTGGTAGTAGAACAACTCAAAGTTGCATTCCCAGACGCAAAGGAGAGTATGAGCATCTTCAAGCTGATCATGGGTTAGAGAATGCTGGCACAAGTTGAAACCCATGAATGAGCTGGCAAAAGTGAGACCAGTACTTCAAGGGGAGGATACTATACAGAAGAATAGGAGTGATACCGAATGTGTATAGCTGAAATTCCTAGGTTTTGTATTGGATATTGATCTTCTCGGCAATGTTGCATGGTTTGCAGTCATAAGATCCAGGGAGGAAGCTGCCAGCCTTGACAACATTCTGGCCATGAGACACTCAGATATTCTTGTCTCTGAAAACAGCCCAGTCCCATGTGGACTTGTCATCACTGGGACCAACATTCATGTTGCCACACCAGAGGGAAATGAGGAGATCTGAAATGTTTCCAGCTAAGTGCATGATATCAGTCGTCATACAGAATGGAACAGCAAGCAAGCAAGTGGGGATGAAACAGAGACAATCTTCCAGAGGTTTCATGAATAGTCAGAGGAGCTGCCAGGAGGAAGTGTAAAGATGTTGATATCAACATGACTGCTTCCCTTGACAAGTTGATCATGTGGGCACAAAAGGGCTGGATAATACCAGTAAGCATGTTCCTTTCATCTCTCAGGGAGATCAAAATACAGGTGGCAACCATTTTTGCCACTATGATTCACCATTCCATCTCAGTAGACTAAACAAGGGCCATCAGCAGTTGTGAAAAGAAGATAAACATATGAGGAGTAGCATGAATCAGAGAGCAGGTCCCACATGGAAAGACCCTCACACTGGATTGCAGCAAGGTGGTGCATGCCAGGGAAGAGAAATGAATCTACATTCTTCAGTTTCTTGAGGCTGGGGATAAAGCCACCAGGTAGAACATTGAGCTTGTTGTAACAAACATCCAGAGAGAGATTGCCTATGATCCAGATGTACATCCAGCAGTCAGATTCTTTGCTCTCATATAGCTATGCACCATCAAGTGATATCATGAGCATGATATCATTCTCTTTGATATGGCCATCCAAAATGGCATCTAAGAAATCCCAACCCATGATGATATCATTGATGATTGGGATGTGGGAAGAGCAAGTAGCCACAATGTTATGGAGTACTTCCTGGGTTGTCTCCCAGAGGTAGTGCATTGCTCTCACACTTGAGTGACTGTGATTTCATGCCTGAAGCTGGGGCCCAACCAGGATAGTAGTAAATTGCTGCACAGGAACCTTGATGTGACCATTTGTCCCTTGGAGCTTTGCCTAGTCCCATCGTGAGGCTTGACACATCAGATACTCATCTAAATCACTATATGGTCCAGTAAAAGCGAGGCATGTATTTGGATACATGTCATTGAAAATTGGCTCAACACTGGTATATGAGCCAATGAGCTTCTTGACATGGTAGAAATTGAGAATATTTCCTATGTTGGGAAAGTTGTGTCTCAGAGAACAAGAAACTGATTCATAGGCAGCCTGAGATGCATTTTTCAAAGCAAGGTAGGTGGAAATGCTATGTCAAATGGCAGGGTCATCAATTACAAGTGGAAGAGCTGGTGGGTGATGGAGGTGATGGAAAGTGTCAGGTGAAAGCTTGGCAGTAACATCTGCAGTGGAGGCATTGGAAAGAGCTCAAATGAAATGCATGACTTCCTTCATTGGCTTGAGTATCACAAGAGCAAAGAGTGATTCAATATCAATCTCAGGTTGAGGTTAGGATTGGTAATCTATTAGAGCACAAAGTGGATGGGAAGTTGGCCCCATGACAGGAGTGTTTGACCTGGAAACAGGAGTGTCCAGCCTCATAACAGGTGAGTTCAGCTGGGAAACAGGATCTAGCATAGCTGGGAAGTCCGATGGGAGAAGAGGAGAATCTGCCTGGGAAGCAAGAGAGTCAGGAGATGGGGAACGACCTGAAATGCCTAGAAAGATGCTAAGAGACAAAATATATGATAAAGACTCAAACAAACCTCTGAATCACCTTGTCGACTCTGTTCATCAGGTAATGTAAAGGCCTATGCCTTCCCTAGACTGGTGTGCACTCCATTTTGCATAGGCAGAATACTATTGTGCCTTCTGGAGGCCGCTCCCTTCACCCTACAATCAGAGAGCCTAGCAAGACTGTCAAATTTTGCATCATGGATCCATTGTTGCTCCTCTTCTGGAGCTGCTTGAAGATGGCAGTACCAGGTTGTTGATGAGATTACATGGGGCCGGCCAAAGTTGTGGGTGGAACACACACAGTTATAGTGCTGGGTCCTGGCACTATCAGTATCCATGGAGCTTGGAGGTTGAGTAGAATGTCGAAAGGCAGGGATGATATGCAATGTGCCTTTGTACAGTCTGTAACATGTTGCAGACTGTACAAAGGCATGTTGCATTGCTGGATTGGCAGAGTGCAGAGTACCAGATTGGCAATGCAATCATCGGGGGAGGTTGAGGCAACAGGCAACAGGCAGAGATTATCTTAATCAGAAATGTGCAGATATTGGCATACAAATATTGGTGAATACATAAGGTAATATGTGGGATCTGTTGGAGTCATGTCCACTTTTCACTGAGGCTCAGCTTCCATCAATTCTGAGGGCACTGGTGATTTCTGCATAGTAGATGAGCTCCAATACCAATTGAACTAGGAGGTGCAGGTGGTGGTGTCTCAGAAAGAGGTGCTGATGCAGCGATAGGCATCACAGGTTCTTCATCCTGATTCTCATTAGGGTTGAGCATCCCCTCAGGATGTAGAACCCCAGGCACAGTGAGATTGTCTTCATCAAGATCCAAACCAGTAGTCACAGGTGGGGTATAAGGAGCTGTGATTGAAGTGGAGGGATGGTAATTAGTAGTTGACTGGTCACCAATGAGCTGCTCAGAGGAACTATGTTCATTGAAATCAGCACATTCAGAAATATTGTCTGCTTGATAGTCAGGTTGTAAAACTTCCAACCTTTGTAGCCATTCGGGTATCCTATAAACACACATTTCTCATAGTGAGCACACAGTGTGTCCAGTTTGTCCTTCTGTATATGAACATAAGCAGTAGTCCTCCAAATATGGAAGTGGGAGATATACAGTTTGCATCCATGCCACAGCTCGAAAGGCATAGCATTATCCAGAGCTGCCATGGGGCATTGATTTCAGACATGGATCAGCACAGTGAGTGCTTCACCTCAGAATGCCATTGCCAGGTCAGATTCCTTCAACATCACAGTAATCTGCTCAAAGAGAACATGATTGGCATGTTCTGTGACTCCATTTTGCTAAGGACATGCCTGGACTGTGTGCTGGCATTCTATTCCACATTCCTGAGTGAATTTGAGCATCACATTGCTCATATACTCCTCTCCCTTGTCATCTTGCAGCGTTTTGATGCAGTGTTCAGTCTAGTTCTCAGTGAATGCCTTGAACTGCTTAAATGTGTTGAAAATGTCTGATTTAGCACAAATCGGCAAGACAAAGCAATATCTTGAGTAGTCATCAATGAAAGTTACCCAACATTGATACCCAGAGAATGTTGCATAAGGAACTGCATGTACATCAGAATAGACAAGTTCAAGAGGACAAGAGATGTGAGATTGAGAGGAAGGGAATGAGTTTGCATGCATTTTGCCAGCAAGGCATGATTCACAGATGGGATCAGGCAAGGAGGAAAGATTTGATATTGGTTGAGTTGTGGTGAACAAATTGGTGATGCCAGAGAGACAAGTCAAGTGGAACAGTCATCACTGCCTGCACATACTCTATCACAGGCTCTGTGGTACCATCCAAGAAGGCAGCATTGTTGCTATCGATGGTGGCGACAAAAAGTGATGATCCAGATGCCCAAGAGAAAGACATATGAGTTGCATTGATATGAACAACAAAGGATGAGTGATGAGTGAGATACAATACAGCAAGGAGGTTGTTCCACAGCTCAGAAACATGTAAAATATTTGAAAACTCCACTGCTCAACATCTCTTTCCACCTATCATCAGATTAAACACAACTGACCCCACTCCAGCTGAGTAGTGTCAGCAAGCTTGATAGGGATGTGTTTGAGGGTGTAATTGCATATCCAGTGATGAGGCATCATATGAGAAGTGGCCCCTGAGTCTGCATTCCAGTTGTAATTAGCATCAAGTTAAAGCAGTGAGAATGGATCAGAGAGATCACTGGAATGAAAACTTGCATTTCTGGCTCTCTTCACAATCTCATGAGTAGTTGATGTCAATGAGTTTGCCTGATCAGGTGCCTTCCCCTTGTCCTTGTTCTCCTTGTAGTACTTCTTCACCCTCTGAAATGAAAAGCACTTGCACTGGCAGTGTCCCTTGTTACAGAAGAAGGCAGGAAGAGTTGTAAGGGCATTTGCAGCCCAAAGAGGTGGCAGAAAGTGCAGAGTCAGTCAGAGTGGAAGGGGATGCATATGCATGAGGACGACAGTTGATTTCCTTGGTGTGGAAGGCAGCTTTGACCTTGACCTTGTTGAGATCAGTGAGGAGTGCCAGGGAGGAGGTGAAGTGAGAGAAATCTGGATCCAGAGCACAAATCATAGCCATGCAAGTGAGTTCAGCATCCAAGGTCTTCATATTGAAGGAGGTGCTATAAAGGTTTTATATCTGGGACATAGACTCTTCAACCTGAGCAGCCAAGGCAGGCAAGGACTCCTTCAGACACTTCTAAATGCTGAAAAAGGTGTCATAAGCGATGAAGCAACTACTGGCCTTTTGCTGCACAAAAGCTGTCTTTAACCAAGCCTTGGTAGAGTTGTCCTAGTCAGCTCAAATGTGGACTTGTTGGTCAGGCATGATGTTAAGCAGCTATCTTGTCCTGTTTCACATCCCAAGCAGTTTGTTCTGCACCTGCAGTGGCAGGGCACTTCTTCTTTCCATTCACAAGTCACCAGATTCCCTTGAATCGAAACAGGGTCTTCATTTCCTTGCTCCAGATAATATAGTTGTTGTCATTGAGGGGCTGGATGCAATGAGACTGGGAATGTTGCTCAGAGGACATGATTTAATAGGAGTGAGTGGAAAGCAAAGAGGTGTGCTGTGATGCAAAAAGTGAACTGATAAGTGGTGATGAAAGTGAGGTAAGGGGTAAGGAAGTGAAGTGAAAAGGGTTTGAAGTGGGGGAAAAAAATTTCTGCTGGTGGAAGTGGAGCTTTTTGTAGTGACACAGATTGGAATAGAGCATTTAGAGTGCAGGGCTTATAACCTGTTGAACAGCCAGAATCACTTGACTGAAGTCCAGTATCAGAGACTAAGAATTAAAGTGAAGTATAACTATACATATCTGGAGTCCAGTGTCAGAGACTAAGGAAAGCGCTGACAGTGAAGCTCCAGTAATATGACTGTGCCACACAACATGTACAAACACATTTAGTAACCCAAATGCGCAATCACCAAGTGTAACACATCCATCCTACCATCAATCTTTGCAGCATAGCCAACACCCTCCCAAGTCATATAATCCCACATTATCAAGGAACCCCCTTCAAACTTAAAAGTTCCCTATACCAGCCTATCACTAAGCCTTTCACCTACCTTTTTTCAAGCCCACTTGCATCCATCTGACTTTAGGTGATTGATTTTGATCTCATCAGATCATACAATCCTCTTCCAGTTCTTTATAGTTCAGTCCTTGTGGGTATAAGCAAAGTTCAGGCAAGCCTTGTGATGTCTAGCAGAGAGAATAGGGTATTTGGTCTTAACTACAGCCTTCATACGAGATTTCCTCAAGTGAAGATAAACAATGTTGGCAGAGAGAGGCTGGTCAATGATATTGGAAAGGGCTTTGATGACTTGAACTGCATTTTCGGCTTTACCAGAGGTAATAAGATGTTGGACATGGCAAATATTGGCAGAAGAAAGCTTGGAAGGACATCCTCCAATGGCCTTGGGAAGCATAGAACACTTCTTAGAACAAAGTTTGGACACAGCAGATTGGCTGACACCAATTTGTTTGACAATAGCTTCATCAGAAAGACCAGAGTCAAGCAAAGAGAAAATGATGTTTTATTGAGTAAGAGAGAGGGATTTGACCATGATGGTGGTTGAAAGCAAAGAAGGGTGTGAACCTTTTAAACTCAGACACATTGTTTACATGTGTATTTTTGTTTGTATCAACAAACAATAGCAATTATAGAATGTTTTCAATCAGATCCTAGTTACCAATTCAAAAGTAAAAAAATCATTTTTATGGACTTGCTGTTTTAAAATGTGTATATTTCTGGACTGTGTGAATGAAATCACATGATTTAGGGGGCAATATTATAGCCAAGAGTATGTACTATTCATAACTCCAGCAAAGCTTAGTGTGATTTCCCATGTGTTTGGCAGTACACTTTGCACACTGCCATAAGGGTTAGTATGGAAAAGATTTTTGGAGTCAATGTACAAGATGACTAAGCAAAGACTTTTATAGGGAGACAAAGTTAAAGGTCCAACAAGGAAGAATATGTAGTCAGCAATGGAATGTGGTGGAACCACTAAGAAAGGCTGACTACAGCCAATGTGAAAGAGAGTGCAGATTGTGCATGAGTCAGAGATAAGGCCAGCTGACTAGGAGTGAGTCAGACTGGGTCTAGGGGATTGTCAATGACAAGAGATAAATGACAAAGGAAACATGTGGCAAAAATCATGTGTCAAGAGATCACATAACAAGGGTTCAAAGTGAAGGGTCATGTGCCAATGGGTCACATGAGTCAGAGCATCAAAGAAATAAAGAGATAAAGGAAGTGCTGAGCTTTTGAGAACAGGATTAGGAAACACTGCCCTTATGAAGAGGACAGACTCACCTGCAACAAGAGATATTTGCACTGGTCAGTCGCTGTTAGGTTTTGCCCATTTGTTGCAGGTTCATTCAATTGAAGTGTGGTGTGGCAGGTTGTGCAAAAAAACATGTCATGCTTTGTCATATGAGGGACCCCCAAATTTGGACAAAAATAAAAATGAATTCTGACTGAGAAAAAGTTACACCACAAAAAAAAAATCACAATTTGAAAAAAAAAATCATGCTACTAAAAAAAGGTCATGCTCAGCATCAGATCAGTCTGAATCACTCACCCAATATGGCTTTTGATGACTGGGGTACATTCCTTCACTCTCATTCATATCATTTGTGCTGCATGGCCAGATATATCATCTTGTTTGCACACTCTGCCAGCCAGTTCACTGCATACTATATTGACATGCACAGGGAAAAGGGGATTATGACATGTATCTACTGCTGGTGAAAGCCCAAAGCTACATGAGTGCTGGGTGAAGCAAGCTGCTAACCATCAAGAAAGGAGCCTGTGACACAAGCTATGAAGCTTCAACCTTGTGAGAAGGAGCTGGGGGACTGCTTACCTTAATGGATTGGAGGCATTGCATAGAATATCAATTTCTTGATGAGGTCTGGTCGCTCATTCAGGTATGATGCTAGTATGACCATGTGCTTGTGCAAATACAGGGTGAAAGAATCCCCTGCTCATCTTTCCATCATTTTTTTTACCTTGAATGTGCCTATGAGTAGGCAATGCAGTGTTTTGTCGATTTGAAAGGTGTGGCCTTGAATTGTGTGATCATGTGCACCTGAAAAACTTCTTGTACGTGTTTGATGACCTCAGTTTGATGAGCAGTCTGATTCCTTTGATATGCCTCCATGTGAATAGGTGATCCTATGGCTGTGGTTTGTTGATTTTGAAGTGATTCAAGAGCCAGCCAAACAGGTCTGACAAGCATTCTAGAGGGGTGCAGTATGTCTTTTCTCCTGTCACTGTTGTTTTAGTAGCTGGTAGGTTAAATGTCATGACCTGTAACCCTGTATGGTCATTTGCCAAGGCGTAGTGAGCTCATTTTATGAAGCACATTTTCTCTGTGGTAAATTTGACCAGTGATGGTGCGGTGAACTCACTTAGATGTGATATGCTATAGAAAGTGACTATCAAGCATGTGAAGATCACTGCATCCTGAGGGTTGTTCATGTCTGTGTGAGTTAAAAGGAATAAGAGGGAGTGACATTCTAGTGGAATTCTCTTCAAACAAGACGACAATGGTGGGGCAAGTTTTGCTATGCCTTCTATCATGGAACGTGTCTCTGCAGGATCTATATTCCATGGAATCCCATGCAGCAGGTGCCAGGCTCTGATGCCTGCTATATGGTTCAATAATGTCAATCCTGAGTATGTGTCCACACAGCTTGCTATGAATGTGATTAGCAGCAGCTGGAAGATTGGTGCTCATTGTGTATCTGAGATCTAATGCATGTCACAGTAGACATGGAATACCAATAGGCCTGCCCTGTATGTTTCCTTGATTTTTTCTATCCACAACACATCCATAATGTCCAGGATTATGTCCAGCTGAGTTTCTGGGATCAGTAGTTTGTTTCCTGCTGTATCTATTTGTCTATTTGATTGGGTTAATGCTGGGAGCCATAGACACAGCTGGTCTTTCACTAGGCAATGGGGTCACAGATGTGATGGCATGGGATGGAGGCCTGGATTGTAAGGGCGAGTGGTAGGGGGGGTTATTTGGTATGCTGAAGATGGTGCTATGGAGAGTGGTGCATTGAAGTGATTTCACAGTAGTCCTACTTTAGAGGCTTGCATCCCAGATGAGGTTGTCCTCCTCTTGAGTGGTGGAGGTAAATCCATAGAATTTGTCTTGGTCATTGGTAGCATTGCTAATGAAGGGTGCAAGCAAATCGGGGATGGAAATAGAGGAGAGGCAGTATGCTTGAGGGGGGAACTTTCCTCTGGATGGGTCATCAGCCAGATTTGCTGTGCTTGAAGTATACATTGTTTGAATTCTGGCAATGTGATTGGTTTCAGAAAGGAAAGCATGTATACTTTTGAATACTTGGTTGGGTTCAATGTTGCAGCATCATCCTTTTCACCAGCCCTCAATGACTCCAGTATTGACTCCAAATATGAGAAAATGGGCACATTGAACTGAAAGTGCATCCATGGTTTAGATGAGCAACTCGAGTCTGACTGCCTCTGCATAGCTGATGTCTCTTTTGACTCCACAGATTGATTTCCATTCTGGATGGAATCTCCAGGCCTGCCACCTGTTGCCAATGGCAATGTCAATTCCCATGCTAGAGCTGGAATCAGAGTATGCCTCTATGTCAATGAAAGTTGGTGGTGAAGCAATGGGGATGGAAATTTTCTGTGTGCGAAGTCATGTCTTCCACCAATTTAAATTCACTGCAATTATTTTAACTGGTCAGTGAGGCATGAAGGGATATTCTGCACACAGCTTTAACATGTGCCCTAGGCCCAGAAAATAGGCTCTGCTGCTCAGCAATGCTGTACAGGCATGGAGTAGTCTATCATATAATTGTTGTACATCCTTGAGTATATAGTGGCTCAAATAAGTGTTCCAATGTTGAGGCATTTTGGAAAGATGTGACATTTGCAAAAGAATCAAAACATGTTAGCTCTAACCCTTGCAGGGTAATCAATAATCCTTGCCCCGTAGATGAGCTCTTAGTCATGTGATTTGGTTGCCATGGCACTGAGATACAACCATATTAAAATGACATGTCATTGGGACACTTATTTAACCATGATGTTATCAATCATTATTTGGTAAATAACATAGTGTTCTGATGGATGCTGTACTTCAATCCTATTTCATTATGTAACTTACATAACTCTGAGCACTATTCTTAAGACTTAAAGGGCAGGAATACCACCAGGCTTACCCTACTTCACCATGAAGCCCATTTCTATCTCTGCTAAAGCTAATATCCTGTTTTTCTCTGAATCTAACCTTTCTGCTAGGAAAATATCCTCCCAAACTGGTCTGGGGAAGTCCACTGTGGCCAGGGTTATCAAAGAAATTCATTCAGGCAAGGAAAACATCAAATTAGGCCCTCCTTCCAAGCTTTCCCCTACTGACAGAAGGTGAGTTGTCTCTAGTATCACCTCTGACAAGGTTGAAAATGCTGTTCAAGCAACCCATCTCATCAATTCTACCCTCTCCTCTCCTGTCTCTTTCTAAATTGTTCACAATATGCTAATGTCTGCATTTCTAAATGCTATAGTCAAGAAAAAGAAATCACTCTTGTCTGTTAAACATAGGAAGCATAGGCTGGCCTTTGCTTTCACATCAACACTGGACTGTGGAGGACTGGACTAGGGTAATTTGGTCAGATGAGATCAATATTAGAAGGTGGTATGTGTGGAAAGTGGCAGGAAAATCTTTGCAAGACAAGAAGGTATAGGAGACAGTAAAATTTGAAGGAGGTTCCTTGATGGTTTGGGGGTGCATGGGCTAAAATGGTATGGGAATCCTTGCAGAGGTGGAAGGGAGGATGAATGCTGAGCAGTATGTCTCCATTTTGGAGGATAATCTACTTCCTACTGTGGAAAATTCTAGAATCTCTGAGGAGAGCATTGTCTTTCAACAAGATAATGACCCCAAGCACACATCTAAAAGAGCTCAGAAGTGGCTGTAATCTCAAGATATCGAGGTTTTTGATTGGCCAGCACAATCTCCAGACCTTAATCCAATTGAACATCTCTGGCAAATCCTCAAGAAGAAGCAAACACCATCAGGAGAGGTTTGGGAGCTTTGGAAAAGGGTTGATGTGTAATGGGACAAGATAGAGGCTGAGGAATGTCAAAGATTGATAGAAAGCATGCCTAGAAGACTAGAGGAAGTGATAAAGGCAAAGGGAGGGCACACAAAGTACTAGAATTATGGAATAGAAATGTTGCTCAAATAAGTGTTCCAATGACATGTCATTTTAATATGGTTATATCTCAGTACCATGGCAACCAAATCACATGACTAAGAGCTCATCTTTAGGGCGAGGGTTAGGATTATCGATTACCCTGCAAGGGTTAGAGCTAACATGTTTTGGTTCTTTTGCAAATGTCATATCTTTCCAAAATGCCCCAACATTGGGACACTTATTTAAGCCACTGTATGTTGTGATCATCCATTCCATTATTCGATGGTCCTGAGGTATTTTCCTGCCTTTTTGGATGTTAGCAACACTGTTTGCTTTTCCAGATCCCAATCAAAACCAATATACATTGCTTTCTGGAAGAATGGCTGGTCCTTTTTTGTCTCTTAGAGAATCCCTAGCCTGGTGAAGATGGCATCTATGTATATCTGCAAAACTGTAAATGAACTGCTTGTCTTGACTACTGCATGGGTGGTTGGTGCTGAGATCTCTGATGGGACATGAGCAGTCCTTGTTGAATTCTTCCCTGCATCCCCCAATGTGCATTTATCCCATATGCTATATGTGGATATCTGTCTGTTTGTATTCTCCAGTTTGTGCAATCTCCCTTTTCCACTGATTCCTCTGTTGATTGTATGCCAACAGGTGCTCTCTGTGAATGTGAAGAAATAGGTGGTCATTCACCCATTTGTAAATTGGGCCAATTCCTTGTGTGCGGAAAATTTCCACTTCTGCATCAGCTATTTGACTATATGCACTAGCCGAAGACCTTCTGAGCTCAATAGCATTGTTGGGCTCCATGAGACTGGGAGCCACAGCTGGAGCATCTGTGTAGAGGCCTATGGGATTCTGA
Organism: Austroboletus novae-zelandiae; assembly: GCA_038090275.1. Classification (NCBI taxonomy): domain Eukaryota; kingdom Fungi; phylum Basidiomycota; class Agaricomycetes; order Boletales; family Boletaceae; genus Austroboletus; species Austroboletus novae-zelandiae. Next base: position 19,024 of record JBBPML010000260.1, on the reverse strand, counting down.
GCATCCCTCCATTCACTGCAGCATAGCTGCTTTCCTTCTCTCTTCGAGAATACACTGCCTCCACATCATCTCATATATGTGTCATGCTTGTTGTCTCAAATATGCAGGGCTGAGTATCTCAATGCATCATGGAAGTGTCTACTGAGGCACACCATGCATGCTGACAAGGTTGGGACACTGGCACTGTCTGTGGCTCAAAAAGGTCTGTATTTCTTTGGCATGTAGCCATTGTAAGGGATGGATGGCAACACTGGCCACTTGAAGCCATTGGCTGAGCAGGTATGTGCTGGGCAGCAAGGTACCTGGGGGATTGGTCCTGGAGGACTATTGGTGTCACTCTGGTGTTCTGAAGATTCCATGCTCAGTGGCTGAGTTTCCCCAGTTATTATGTTGCAAAACCTGAATGGCATGCATTGGAGTGTAAGTTTGCTGTTGGCTGGGTGTCAAGGTGGGGAGTTAACACATGAGTGTGCAAATAAGGAAAGGATGCGGATCAAGCTGCAGGGAAATCCATGGAAAGAGATTGCTAGTGAATGCTTCATGGGTCTGATAAAAGAGCAGTAACACTTACCATGTCCATATAGCCCATGAGCCTCTCTCTGCACTGCATGAGTAGGTTATCTAATGTTTCTCTGAGCACCTCTTCATTGATGATGGATAGGTCAAAGGCTCTGTGTGATGCAATACATGCATGCCATTTTCATCGCTGTTGTCCTTGATAGACCATCAGCACTCTGAGATGTAGTATTCTGCATGAGGCACACTGCTTGTGTCACTCGATTCCACCCCAGAATTTGATAAACATTTTCATGTGTGATCTGTCCCTGTTGTGGTCTGTGAAGAAAGGGATCATGCAGTAGGTAGCAAGCCCGAACTGCTCTAAGGATAGGTGTTCATCTTGAATTACTGGGACTTTGTCACATGTAGTTGCAGTGGGCATGAACTTCAAGAAGCCTTGTGAGTTGAGTGTTAAAGCCATGAAGTTGTCATCTAGGACATATGGCAGGGACCTCTCTGCCTCGTCCAGACCTTCATTTGTAAAATACCACAGCTTGCAGTATTTGTGCAGCTGGATCTTCTTGATGGTGACCTGCGAGGGGAGGACTAGAGGTTTGAAAGGGATGAGGATGTTGGGAATGGGGATGAGTTTGGCCTTGTTCTTCTGCTTCTCCTCTTTCCAGATTTGCTTGTTCTTATCCTCCTGTTGTTGCTGCTATGATTCCTCTCTCTCTCTGTGGTCTCTCTCTGTGTCATCCTCTTGTTCCTGGATTCTATCTCACTCCTCTCTTGTGTGATCCTGCTTGAGCATCCATTGACATGTCAGGATAGCAGCAGCTTGGGCTTTGGTGAAACCTTCCTCAGTAAACTGCTGGCAGTCTGCTTCAAATGCTGATCCAGTGAAATCCGGCTGATTTGGCTGTATTGGGTTAGCCATGGTGGTTCTAATGCAAGCACATGGTGGAGTATGAGAGGGAGATTTCAGCTTCTTTGAAACCCAAAAGTGGAGGTGGGATGAGGGGGTAAGAGGAAAAGGTGAGGGGCACTGCCTCTCACTTCCTTGTGCATGGACTAGTTTCTAGCCATGCCACATGTCTTGACTGGCTCAGAACAGCACCTAGGTCATAATTACGTGGCTGTCTTTCATGTGATGTGATCTGCACAGCAAGTGACTTCATGACAACTCACTGCCCACTACCTCATCCAGCCCATGACAGCAGTGCCTTGTTGACTCAGATCTCAATGCCAGCGATTCTCCACTGCTGTTTCTCTCAAGCAACAGATGTGTGTTGTTGATTCCATCTGGCAAGATCTACTGTAACATCTCCATCACAAATGCATTCAAGATCAAAATGTCAACATACTCAGAGAGCTAATGCTCTCATCCTTGCTGTGAATTGCCCAATTTCCACAGCCAAGCAGATGATGCAACTATAAAGTGAGTCATCATTGTCTTTGTTGAGTCACTGTGACATTGCTGTTATGGCATGGCTGAGGGCACATGTGAGTGGTGATGCATGGTGTGTCATCATCATCATTGTTGCATGGCGGTGAGCATACCATTGCATATTCTACACCCCCAGTATTGTCTTCATTGAGCCATGAATGTCGAGGGTAGGGTGAGAGGAGGGTCAGCAAGATAGCAAAGGCAAGAACAAGGGCAACAGGCAAGGGTGAGGGTGAGGGTGAGAGCAAGAGCAAGAGTGGTGGTGCAATGGCAAAATGGCATGGACAGGGTGGCAGTGATGGTGAGACAGCATAGTCAATGACAATGGCAGTGGAAAAACAGCAAAGGTGGGGATGAGGGTAATGTGTGAGTGATGGGGTTGGTAAGACAGCAAAGGCAAGGGCAGGAGAGGGTTGGTGAGATGGCAAGGGCAAGGGTTCCAAGACAGTGAGGGCAGGAGAGGGTTGGTGAGATGGCAAGGGCAAGGGTTCCAAGACAGTGAGGGCAGGAGAGGGTTGGTGAAATATGATGAGGGTAAGGTCTTGAGGGAGGCATAGTGGGCAACGAGACAACAATGGTGAAAGGGCAAAGGTGGGGTGAGAGAGTCTCGGCAAGGATGGCAGAGCAAGCATATGCATGCACACAGATACTAACATGTTTGTGTACATCCTCATGATCACACATGTTCAAACATGGGTGGGTGATGGAGGGAGATAGCCAGAGGGAGGCGGTAAGGGTACTGAGGTGAGGGTGGTGATGAGCACATGCACACAAGCAATGCAGGTGGAAGGGAGAGACATAAGGCCTGTTGCTCTTTGCATACAAAAGGGGGTGCCACTTGGTCATCCATTCTTGGGCAGGACAGTGGAGTTGCACTGTGATGGGAATGCTGGTGGAGCTGGATGGATCATTTCTGGCAGCATCACTTGGCAGGGTGGTGGGACAATTAGGTAGCAGGGCAGAGTGGCCGGCAGGGGTGGCAGAATACTGGATGGGCAGATTTGGAGGAGTGGGGGGTGCTGGGATTCAGGGTGGGATGCTGGGGGTGGCTTCATGCAGCTCTGCATCTGAGGTGAAGGGAAGTGTTACGATCCGCGTATACCCCTATTCTTTTCCCTTCGCTCTTATCCTAGTCTCCCCTACAGACATTGCTCTCGCTGTTCGAGTCCCGCTGGAGCCACTTTATTATCCCTCCTTTTTCCCTTATCATCGCTTACCTATTTAGCGTGACTCATCCGCAGTATCCGCAGCTGTACTGATACCGTTATCTCTGACTCACTCCCCTTCTTCGCGATTCCATCGCATTCTATAGTCGAGTCACCCCTTTTACGCTCTGCTTTATTCTCTCTTGACTCGCCTATATAAACCCCTTGATACCCTCGATGTATTCCCAAGTTAGACCTACCCGAATCTACCTTGATCATCGATTCCTCTTGGGCCCCCTAGTCCCTGCCTTGCTACCCAGTAGGCACTCCCCTCGTCCCCCTTGTCGTCGCTCCCCCATAGCGACTCCCTTGTCCCTGCGTCACAACATACGTTGACCAGGTCAACAGCTCACGACATACCGTTGAGGCTGAGGATAGCGGATCGCCCGTCTATCAAACCCTTGCCACGTCAGCTGAATAGCGACGTTAACATCCCCTCGTCCCTCGTCACTCGGGTCTACGCCTGAGCGTAACAGGAAGGATGGTGGCTAGAGTTGGAATGGGTGGAAGGAAGATGCATGGGGGCAGCACCCCTGGGAGATGGGATTGGCCAGGTTGTCCTTGCAGTGCACATCCAATGGCAGCCAGGGTGGGATAGAGGTGCTTGAATGTGCCGTTAGTTGGTTTGATCTTGCTCTGGCCTTTGTGCCAGGAATTATGCTCATCTTTGGATGAGCATAGACCACAAAGAGGTTCAGGGACTTGCCAACACTATGCAGCTGTTGGGATGAGGGGTCATCATAGGGCTGTCCTAGATGAGTTAAGGGGATCACTGAGATTAGTGATGACGAAGGAATTCAGAGGAGCATTCACTCAAAAGTAGAACAAGGACTTATTGACTAGAGGGCAATTGATATAAGGGTTAGATTGCAGAGGTCTAACTTAGGGTACATCAAGGATATCATATGATTTATGTATATATGAGTTGAAAGAATAATAAAGTGGAGCATAAGGTGAAGGTGACTTCCCTGGTTGTTGTCAAAGACCCAAATGAGAACATTGAAGGCAGCATGTGAGACAACAATCACCTGAATGAGAAGGAGCACGCCAAAACTGCTGCACACATGGCGGTCAGGTACTCATGGGAAATGAGGTATGCATGAAGCTTGTGCTCACATCATCTCTTGGTCTTTGGCTGTGAGATGTGGCAGAAGGGGAACACTAATTAGATTGCATGACAAATGCTAAACTGCCGGCTATGGGAGGTATGCTGAAGGAGATGAAATGCAAAGTTTGGAAGAGGCAGAGTGATGGGCAGAAGTGCACAGCACTCACTGGCTCTGAGTGAGGATAATCCTGCTGGTGCTATGTGAGCTGCAATCCCAGAGATTAGGATAACCTGACGACATATAACCTGCGATCAACTGTGGATGGGGGAAGGGTACACTGAAGGAAATTATGGTGTACTGAGGGAGCAGCTTGTAGCTGTGGTGCAAGGATTTTGGCACAATGGCAGAGGTACAGGAGAAAGGCACCATTCACCCAGCAGCCTTGGATTTTGACAAAGTCAAAGGATATGTTGCAGAGTAGGCATTTGAGGGCAGATCTGATCTGTATGCCATGTCCCTTGAGATTCAGGAACCCTGCCTTCTTGATGGCTGCATCCAGGACTTGGAGGAACTTTCAGCAGAATAGGGGGTGAAGGCGGTCCTTCAACTTGTATGTAAATAAATGGTCTTGCTGCCTTGGATCGCTGATGTGGAAATGATTGGCGAAAGCATCATCAGGGTCGGTGGGCCCTGCCTGCTTTGGCCACTGTGTGATTTCACCTTGGTGCATGGCAAGGTGAAGGACATAACCTCTTGTCCATGCCTGTCTGTTTGTGATTGCATGTGATTTCTGGTGGCATGGATTTCCAGGCTGAAATTGCTTAATTGCTGACTGCAAATTCTTCAGTGCTTGCAGTGGCACAGAAGGCAGTCATGAGGCAGGCGAAGGTGGATGAGCCAATCAGGGAGTCAATGTCCAGGTGATCATGGATGTGGGTGATGGACTTGACTGCATAGGGTTCTAGTGGTGGACACTTGAAAATTGGGGGGAGTGAGGGTCTTCACTGCCTTGAGCAGGGCTGCGCTTTCTTGATTGTTTAGCTTCCATGCCAGGCTCATACTCCACATGCATAGTTGGCAGTCACACTGTTGGAGTGCAACCATGCCATGGAAGAGATGAAGGCAGCAGTTGTTTCAGAGCTAGCTGGGGCTCTTTAATCCTCTGGTACTCCTTTGGCATCACAGAAGATATGGCAGGCCAGAAATCTGGAGCCACATGCATCTTTTATCAAATCTGTCCAAGTATGTGTGACAACCTCACATATGCATTGAATGTCTTTGCATGCAAAAGGTAGTGAGGGAGATCTAGGCCATCTTGTGGATGTGAATCCACTGATGCTCTGGGCAGCCCTGCAAACAGGCAAAGCAAGCAGTTTGCATAAGAGCTCATTTGAGCCCCTTGAACTTCACTGGTCCTCTTGAGCACAGTGAGTAAGCAAATACAGGCAGTGCATTTGGTGGGAGGCTGCACTTCAGGTGGGAGAGCTGACCCTGGCAGGTCAAGGTTGACCCCTCTGTGCATAGCTCAAAATGGTGGGCTTCAGGCAGGAGAGCTGGCACCAGCAGGTCAAGGTCAACCCCTCTGTGCAAAGCTCAAAACTGAAGAGGTGCCAGGTGCCACCTGGTGACTTTAAGGCAGTAAGAGAAAAGGAAGAATGAAAAGAGCAAAAGTGGGCTCTATGCAAACTTGTATAAATACATCCTTGATGGGGCTTTTCCAAGGTTCCCACAGTCTGACAGCTTAAATGGACCTGTGAGCATCAAGCTTGAGGGTGAGAGGGGGTGGCAGCCAAGTTTCAAGCTGCAAAGTGGATGTGACAGGGACATCTGGATGTGTTGAGGATGCCAGTACAGTGTCAAAGCACCCACGGATCATGTCAGAGTGAGCAGAGCAGAAGAATTCACCTAGGAGGATCAGGCACAAATTGAACAGCCCAGGCAGTGAAATGGCCAAGTCAGGGACTTACCACAGCTTCCAGGAATGCCAGAGAGGTTGAGGGAAGGCCTGCATTGGTGAAACAAATGTGTTGAGTCAAAATACTGAACACAGAGACCACTTGGGTGAGTAGATTGAGCGAGGAGATGCCAGATGTGACTGGAGGCATGAAATCAGTGGCAAATGTGTCGGCATCAATGGGAATGGGTGCTGATCAGCTGACAAAGCAAACAGCAAGTGTGATGAGTTGAAGCAACTCAATCTGGAAGTGTTAGCTGGAAAACAGTTAAGTTAGCATTGATGGTGCAAAATGGAAGTGGCACACACATCTGAACCACCCACACCATGCAATCAACCGCTGACCCAGGTGTCCTATCATGCCACCAAATCCACTGAATTGTCACAGCAAGCTCAAATCACATGCTAGAAGTACTAGACCGACTTACCATGCTGTGCAGCTACATTGAGGCCAAATTGGGCTCATCAGATGCACCAGATGCAGCTCATATGGACTGGAGATGAGGTGTGGTACTGAGTTGCAATATGCGATGCTAATGGCACCAGAGCTGATCAAAGATAATTGTGTGCAGAGCAAGGGATGAGCAAGTTTTAGCTGAGTTGTGACTTACCTGAAAGGCTCATTGCCTGCCAGTTCTGCTAATGTGCTGGGAAGAGCCCCAGATAAGGCAGTGATTTCAGCATCAAAGTGCAGCATATATGTAAAACAAATATCTTGTCAAGTTGCTGTGTCTATGCTGCAGATAGACAGTAAAGATTGGCAGTCTGGGCATGCTAGGCTTGGGTGGTGGAGAGGAGTGTGGGTGGCAACCAGTCCCTGGCTTTACCACAACACAACCACTGCCAGCGGACATCACTTATATAACATCACTGCTGCTTTCATTCTTGCATATTTCATTCCATTTTCCTCAGTTGCACTCCCTGCATGTCACATGTATTCTTTTGCCTGCCCATAGCTAATCTTCACCTGCAGTCTAATGCTGCTGCAGGTAGTGCATGTTGTCACACTAATCTCATGCCCAGTCTAATTCTTTTGTGCATTCAGGCTGCCTGCTCTGGCACTTGCACCCCATGGACATCTTCAAGGGGAGCAAGATGCCTGCAGTGCAAATCCAAATGGGGTACAATCTTGCTGGACATTTAAAAGAGATTGCTGAAGATGCAAAATCTGCAAGTGAGGACAGTGGCACTGAAGAGGTGCCCCTGCAGGAGCCAAGTGCTGTCTGCTCAGCAAGCTGCAAAGACACCAGTGAAGTCATAACTGCATATTCTCTGGGAGATAGGAGGCAGGAGAAGTAGTGAGGGAGGTGGTCCAAAAAACAAAGACTTGCGCAGAAGAGAACAGAAAAGCTGAAAAGTCCAAGAGTGTAGCAGCAAAACAGATTAGAATAATGAAAGAAACAGAGTCATTTACCAGTATGGACCTATCTCTGCAGAACCTAAAAGTTGCAGAAGGCAGCAGAATTGGCAGCAGGAAGGTGGTGGCAGTGAAGAAGGAGAGCAACTTGCAGGGGCTATTAAAGCAGGGGTTTAAGTTAATAGAGTGGAGCAGAACGTGAGTCTCTTCTCTATGTGGTAAATCAGCTTCCTATGTGGCCACTTTTTCCCCCAGAAAACCTCACACAATACTGAACCAGATCAGGTGCGTGATGGCGGTCCTTGCAGGGTGTGCATGAGACAGCTTTGAAGAAGTCCTGCTGAAAGTGACTGCAGAATTTGGGAATCAAAGTGCACTGCTTCTCTCAGTAAGTGAGGTCAACCACATGCTGCCTGAAACAACTCTTCTCTTGAGAAAGAGGTGTGATGCATCTAATCTATCCTAAATGCCCTCAATAGGACAAGAGATTGTCATCAGACCCTTCATGCTAGGGTTCTGTTGTAAAAATAGGTAAATAGCTTCTTGTGAGCTATTATTGATCAGGGCACTTGTTGCCAGACTTGAGAGAAGAGGAAAGAAAAGACTTTCTGAAGTAATCTCCAAGTCTTCAAAGCTGGGGAGCCAGCCCTGATGACCCAGGGGTATATATACTATTTTACTGTTTGTACATATTATGATACATTACTAAACATCTCCCATTGGATAGATAAGTGTCTGTGTGAATAAGATAAGAGAACCAATATGCTATTGACCATATAATATTTTGGCATATATGTGCTAGGCATGATGCATAGATAGGAGCAAGCATACTCTCTGCATGTCTTGATATATAATGAATAGATGGAAAGGGTCTAGTCCATGACATTATAGATAAGGTATCTTCAAGGTGTCATCCCTGAGGTCTAGACTGTTGACTCATCAAAAGTCATAGATAAGGGTACAGAGTCAACCTGTATGAGGATAGATGTAAGCCTCATGCTGGCTTGGCAATAGATAAGGTGCAACATGCTGCAAGCATGCTGTGATATATAAGAAAACATGCATCAAGTATGTGTTTTCTTGAAGGACATGTGCTAGGCATGTGTCTAAGGTTGTGATGTCATGGTTAAGACCTGTATATGAGGCATGACATCATAGATAGCAGTGCAAGCACTGTCTTGAGTTTAGACTGCTGACTAAGCAGTCACATGATAAATAGGGGTCAAGAGTCTAGCCTTTGGTATCTATGTGGAAGTTACATGATTGACATGTGATCTAGAATAAGAATATGGAAGAAGTCTTGCCACCTTGACTGTGGAAGAGCTTCTTTATAGATAACAGACCTTGATGGCTGATATGATAAGATGCCAGGGATCTATATCCCTGATAGGATAAGAATAAGGAGTCTAGCTCCTAATTGTTTAGAATAGATAATAGCTTCTAGTCTATAGCCAATAAGATAGCATGATGCTAGATCATGTCAATAGATTATGACCAGATGATTTAATAAGATAAAGGAACAGGGATCTTATTATCCCTGATAAGATAAGATATTAAAGATCTGGATGTCTTCATAGATAAGGTGTAGGGACATGCTGTCCTGAATAAGATAAATAAAGAAAAGAAAATAAAGAAAAATAAAGATACATCTGTTAAGATTGCATTCACTTCATTCCATAAGATAAGCCCACAAGGGGCATGTGATCATCTCTCAGAGACTCTATTCATAACACTGCCTCCCAAGAAGCAATACACTTAGGAGATGTTTTGTTCTGTACTTGTAGGTGTGTCATATAGTGGAGACCAGAAGATATTTCGGATTATCTTTGCAGAGAGTTTCCTTTGCAGATAAATTTTCAGATTTCTATGCAAAGTCTCATTTCCAGACTATATGGCAAAGTGGCAGCAGTGCTGACAGAAAGCCCTTACTTAGAGAGGCTCATAGGTTTTCATGACTGTGAGTTCGCTTTGCAGCAACCTGTCAGATAGTGGCTGATGTCTATCCTCAGAAGTATTTTGGACCTATTTTCTGAAAACCTATGGACCTTATCTTCTCCTCAATTCACCTGTTCAGATCCAGTATTCCCTATTCCATCTAGGTATTTGCTTACACCATAGGCCACTGTATTATATCATAGGATTGCTGCTTAGTGTTACTTTCATATTCTCTATTGTACTCCTTATATACCCGCCTTGTGTGGTCCTTGTATCCCAGCTAAATCTGTGCAATTATATGCAGTGTTTGATCTCACTCTAGTGTAATGGTTTCACTGAGACTTCCCTGGGATTTCTATAGGACCTAGTGTCACCTTCGAGGACACTCTGAGAGATCAAACATTGTGCAAGTGTAACAGTAAATGCTGCATAGTATACAAACACTGTCATTGTCTAAATGGCCTTGTGCATCCTGTGGCAGTGCTGGGCAAACTTGAAGTTGCATCACTGAGAGGCTGGCTACTGCTGGGTGCAGGCATCTGAGGACAGTCATCTTGATAAGAATGGTTTGTGGGGCAAGCCCATGGGCATGCTGACCTCTCCCCTCATTCCATTTAGGTGGTACTGATTGAACGGAGGAGGGCTGCATGCCCCTGCTTAACCTGAGATCCACAGACAGCAAGAAAGCTAGCCTCATCAGAATGATGACTGCATTACTATGTTAGCAGCAGGTTTTGGATGCTGAACACAACCAGAGACTCACAAGTTGATGAATTCGAGAGCAACAAGTTGCATCTGTGAAGTCAAATGAATTTGTTACACCATATACCTTTTTGCCCCCCAATGAAATGAGCAGGTAATCAGCAACAAACTCAACATATTGGCACATGAACTTTGAGTTTATTCCAATCAAGGCAGCAGGCAGTGCACCTAGGCCCCAGAGCAAGTAAAATATGATGCCAAATTTGTACAAGACAACTCACTGATCAAGAACTCCTGTTCAATCTTGACAGCTTCTGTGATGATGCACTTCACAATATTGGAATATGGGTGGCACTTAAGGTGGCTGAAAAAGCAAGCATGCGAAGTTGGCATGCATCCCCTTATTGTGGCTGATAAATTTGTCAGTGAAGTTGAGGCCAGACATTAGACTGTGCTTCTTTAGCCAGAAGATGAAAGTGAAGAAACTGGAGAAGAAAATGCCTTCGACTGCAATACAGAAATTCATTGGAGGGCCCAGTCAGCTTTGCACTTGGTGCAAAAGATCATGTCCATGGCATTGAAGAGATGTTCACACCATGCATAATCTTTGATGTAAGTGCCAATGAGAAGAGAATAGGATTTAGAGTGAATGTTTTCCATTATGATCTGGAAACCACAAAAGCAGCAGATCTCAGTGGCTCACACCTCACTGGAAAAGCACTCAACCAAGTTTTTACTGATAATGCCATCAGAAGTGATGAAGAAGGTGAGGACATGGGAGATGAAGTGATGCTTGCTGTCATTGAGATAGCTGTTCCAGTCATGGATGTCCTTGGAGAGGTCCATCTTCTCAGCAGTTCAGAAAGACACCTCAGCCTCCTTGTATATCTGCCAAATGTCAGAACAAGTCATGTGTGATTTAAAATGAATGAACCTTGTGGTATTGCATAGGGAAGAGGACAAACCAGTGCTTGGGCTCTTTGAGAAAGGGTTCCTCACCTGTAGTGTGAGGGTTAGTTGGATGAGAAGGAGGCACAGTCTGAAAAAAAAACCTTGCAGTGTTGTGTTGCATGAGGAAGAGAGCAAACTGAGACTTCACCAATGCTTGGAAAAAGAGGATCCTCACCTGGATGGGTGGTTAGTTGAATGAGAAGGAGGCACAGTTCAAACTTACATTCAGGTAGGTCTATTTTGCCAACATGCTTGGAGTGGCTTCCCCCAAGCCCGTCAGACTCAGCTGGGGCCCAAACTGTTGGGGGAGACAGAGAAATGGCTTCAAATGCAATATGTTGAGCAGTCAAACACTGACAGCCCAACAACAAGAACACCTGGAATGCATGCCATGACAGAATTCAGCAAAATAAATGCCTGCAAATATTTCAGATGATGGAGAGATACTTTCAGTGAGTGCATTCCAAAATTTTTGGAGGGAATGGCAGAGTTGTTGAAGCAGGAGATGAGGGACAAAGCCAATAAAGTCAATAAAGTGCACATAAGTTGAATAAACAGAAATTTGGCCCAAAATGCGGCTGCTGATTGGACAGAGACTTACATTAGCACAAGTGTTGGCCATGATTGGCTGCACAAGTTGGCTGACCTGCACTAATGGCCTCTTCACCTTGATCACAGAGTCAAGCTACAGTGGCTCAAATAAGTGTCCCAATGTTGGAGCATTTTGGAAAGATGTGACATTTGCAAGAGAACCAAAACCCATTAGCTCTAATTCTTGCAGAGTAATTGATAACCCTAACCCTAACCCTGAAAATGAGCTCTTATTTATGTGATTTGGTTGCCATGGCACTGAGATACAACCATATTAAAATGACATGTCATTGAGATACTCATTTGACCATGATGTTATCAATCATTATTTGGTAAATAATATAGTGTTCTGATGGATGCTGTGCTTCAATCCTATTTCATTATGTAACTTACATAACTCTGAGCACTATTAAGGGTAGGAATACCACCAGGCTAACCCTACTTCACCATGAAGCCCATTTCTACCTCTGCTAGAGCCAATATCCTGTTTCTCTCTGAATCTAGCCTTTCTGCTAGGAAAATATCCTCCCAAACTGGTCTGGGGAAGTCCACTGTGGCCAGGGTTATCAAAGAAATTCATCCAGGCAAGGAAAACATCAAATTAGGCCCTCCTTCTAAGCTTTCCTCTACTGACAGAAGGAGAATCATCTCTAGTATCACCTCTGGCAAGGTTAAAAATGCTGTCCAAGTAACCCATCTCATCAATTCTACCCTCTCCTCTCCTGTCTCTTTCTAAGCTGTTTGCAATGTGCTAATGTCTGCATTTCTAAATGCTATAGTCAAGAAAAAGAAATCACTCTTATCTGTTAAACATAGGAAGCATAGGCTGGCCTTTGCTTTCACACCAACACTGGACTGTAAAGGACTGGACTATGTTAATTCAATCAGATAAGATCTAGATTAGAAGGTGGTATGTGTGGAAAGTGGCAGGAAAATCTTTGCAAGACAAGAAGGTATAGGAGACAGTAAAGTTTGAAGGAGGTTCCTTGATGGTTTGCAGGTGCATGGGCTGGAATGGTGTGGGAATCCTTGCAGAGGTGGAAGGGAGGATGAATGCTGAGCAGTATGTCTCCATTTTGGAGGATAATCTGCTTCCTACTGTGGAAAATTCTAGAATCTCTGAGGAGAGCATTGTCTTTCAACAAGATAATGACCCCAAGCACACATCTAAAAGAGCTCAGAAGTGGCTGTAATCTCAAGATATCGAGGTTTTTGATTGGCCAGCACAATCTCCAGACCTTAATCCAATTGAACATCTCTGGCAAATCCTCAAGAAGAAGCAAATACCACCAAGAGAGGTTTGAGAGGTTTGGAAAAGGGTTGATGTGGAATGGGGCATGATAGAGGCTGAGGAATGTCAAAGATTGATAGAAAGCATGCCTAGAAGACTAGAGGAAGTGATAAAGGCAAAGGGAGGGCACACAAAGTACTAGAATTATGGAATAGAAATGTTGCTCAAATAAGTGTTCCAATGACATGTCATTTTAATATGGTTATATCTCAGTACCATGGCAACCAAATCACATGACTAAGAGCTCATTTTAAGGGTGAGGGTTAGGGTTATTGATTACCCTGCAAGGATTAGAGCTAACGTGTTTTTGTTCTCTTGCAAATATCACATCTTTACAAAATGCCCCAACATTGGGACACTTATTTGAGCCACTATATGGAGGGCATGTAAGTGACACCTGAATGAAGGGTGAGCAGAACAGAACAAACAGAGAGACCTACCTGCTGTGATGCTGCCAGCACATCATCTATGGATTCATGTTGATTCTTTCATTGGGAACTAACAGAGCAGTGAATGAGTAATGATTGGAAAGAGTGAAATAAATAAACTTGGCTCACCACCCTGGACTATCTCAATTCTTCCAGTTGGGCACTTGTGGATGGAGAATGGAGCAAATGAGCTGTTTGGTCAGTGGCAGGCCATGAGCAATCAAAAAGAGTAAAAATAAATAAAACACGAAACCACCCCACCATAGATAGCTCCATTCATTCCATTGGTGGTCAGAGAGAGCAGAGACACTGGGATGGCATTAACTGTTGGGTGCTTGCAGATGAGCTGTCCAGTGGGCTGTGAGCAACCTTCAGAGAGAGTGAAAAACAAAAGTGAAAAAAAAATGAAATAACCTCATCATATGTGATTCTGATCCTTTTGTTTGGTGCTTATGGCAATGTGGGCGGTCAGAGAGAGCGAAGACAACAGAGCAGCACTGAGCTCTCCTTTCTGATCCTTTTATTTGATGGCACATGACATGTGAGCAATCAGAGGGAGTGAAGAGAGTGAAAAGAATGACATGAAACTCACTGTCAATCATTCTTATCAGTTCGCTGGGGGCTTGTGGTGACTAAGCAATCAGAGACAGTGGAAAAAAAAATGGAACAAGCTCACTGCAGGTCATTTCATTCCAAACACTTTTGCATGCATGCATACACAGCATGGAAATGGCGGAGCAAAAGGAAGCATGCATGCAAGCATCAACTCAGCTGCATTCATTCCATAGGGCCAGCAGAACCATGGCAACAGTAAGGAGGGGAGAGGTCAGAAAGATCAGCAAGTTCAAAAAGACCAAAGACTGGGCCAGCAGTGAGTTCAGAGAGGCCAGAGAGTATGTCAACTACACCATGCAGCTGCTGAGTCATGCATCACTGAGTCAGCTGATCTCAACTTCTTGTCAGGGGGCACAGCCAAGCAGAATTGAGGGTGTTTGGCTTTTTCTGTGCCAAGATGTTCCCACACTGTGGGTGAGGGTGTATAAGTACTAGTATGGCAATGCCAGATATACCCTATGTACTCAAACAGTTGAAAGTCTGCCTGTATGTGTATTTTTGATTTGACCTATTGATATGAAAAGCACTGCAATAAGGCATTTACTGGAATGCTTTAAATAGGCCCATCTGAATCAACTCTCCTTCTGAATCAACTTACTCTGATCTCTTACTCCTTTTGGCTTCCTCCGGCTAAGACTGGTTCTCTCATCCACTCCACCTCGCATACTCCTGATCTGTTTTTTGCCTTTCCCAACTATTTGAAGTCTTGGAATTGTGTCTTCCTTCTTTTTTCTTGTTTGTGGTTGCTTTATGATGGTTCTGCACCTCATCATTCCTGGTTCCTCTGTCGTCTTCACTCCTTCACTAACTGTCAAGCCTTTGGGGAGCATTATCTGCATGTGTGTGGCACAACTTCTCTGGTGGCTATGGGTGTCCGCCTTATCAAATTCAAGCCATCGGGCATTGGAAATCTGGTGCATTCCAGCACTACATCTGGCATCACTCTCACTCTCACTGAGAGACTTACATGTGTTTTTTGGACAGGTTCAATGTGCAAAAGAGGATGTGTGAACCCAACTTGGGCTCATATCAATTGCCTATCATAATGATGATGAGTTGATTAGCCCACTTGACAAGTACATGGACATGAAATCTTTGTCCTCATAGACAAGTGGGGAGCTGCCACATCTGGATCACACTTCCCTTTTATTAGCTCGTTTGGATGAAATTTTGTTAGACTATCTGAGTTGTCGGCATATACTTGATATGTGACTGGTGAAATATGTACAGTGCTTCATGATCACCATTTCTGTATCTATTTGCAATACTAGGGTTTACTTTCTTTGCTTCTTCCCATGTTAGCTGTTCCCACAGGAGAACGACACAACTTCAACAAGTACACAGTCTGGTACCACATGCACTGCTGAGTGTGGATCTTCTTCGAGAACACTTTCTACTATATGCACTGCCAACTAGTGCAGGCACCTCATTCCTCATTCCTCCTATTGTTCCACCTGATGCATGTAATGTCTCTCAGCTTGGGCATGTTTATTGGACAAAGATATCTTTGTCAATGCAAAACCCCATTTGCTTGTCTTGCCCACCAAAGTAAGATGACTCAGCTGAAACACTCTAAAGTGTAGCGTAATAAAGATGAACTTGAATGGTCACATTGACCCATAGAGGAATGTAAGACAAAAAGAGGAAATCTCCAAGTCTTCAAAGCTGAGGGGACAGCTCTGAGACTCGAAGGCTTTATATAGGTAAATATCATAAGTGGAAGAGTCTGTTGCAATAAGAGAAACATACACCATAGGTTAATACATGAGCATAATGCGCCATTGGCTGGCATAAGTCTAGGCATGGGCATGAGGTTTGATGTCATAGATAAAGAGATAAGAATCTAGCCCTTTTGCATGTGACGCGTCATGTGCCATGTGCACATGACGAGAGTCTAGACTGCTTGGTAAGCAGTCACATGATAAAAAGCAAGATGAGCCATTGCAAGTCAAGTCCACCTTGGTGTGGGAATAAGATGCCATAAGCATCTGGTCGAGAGTTCGAACCTGCGTAAAGGAAAAGAATAAAAAGAAGTAGAAATATATGATCATAACACCAGTGACAGCTATGGGCACAGTGAGCAAAAACAAGTGTTTGAGGTTGAGTCATCCAATCAACTGGCAGTTAGCATGTGGGTGTGCCCATTTCTTATCCTTGTCATGCATGATCTCAAGTTTTCAGAGCTGTGAGGCAGCCTGAAGACATAGTAGTGGTAAGACAAGCATGATTTGACATGCTGGATGATGCACCTGTTCAAATGAGGCAAGAATGAGAGTGATATCACAATGTCTTGGACATTGTCGTACAATGGCATTCAATCATCCAAAAAAAAAATGAATGAAATGAAACAAGCATTGTTGAAAGAATTGTGATCATGTGTTCATGTAACTTATCACATGACATGGACACATGTCACTTGATCACATGGAGTATCACATGATTCTTAAGACATATGACAAGTCTGGACACAGTCCAGAGTTATCTTATCAAGATAGAGATCTAAGATTGGTCTAAAATCATCTTATCTTTTATCTATGATGTCATGAGTGTCTGGAGTGATTCAGAACACTTTTATCAGCTTATCTGTTATCTTGTAACATCACAAATGACAGATAATCATATCAGTCAATAGAATATGATTTGCTTATCATGAATTACTCATGATGATGACTGTGGATGACTCAATCTTATGGCTCATATCTGACTCATGCTGACTGATAGCTATTGCTTCCACCAATAGCATCTCTCTCTCTTATCTAGTGTACACGTCAACCCTCTAGAATAGGAAATATGTACATGATCTGTGTGCATATCCTGTACATATATAAACCCCAGACTTCTGAGGGATCAATCCCAGAGTCAGCAATACAGTCTTCACTTGGACTACTGCCCCTCTACTACCTTCAAGTCCCCTTAGTAAACTCAGAGACAAAGAGTAAGTATTTCCCTCACTCACTTCTTGTATCTTCCTCATTGTGTGCTCTGCTCCTGAGTTAGTCTAGGAGGCAGAATGGACACTGCTTTTGTTACAATTGTACATTTCTATTATCTTTTCTTTTCCCTTATGCTGGTTCGAACTCTCGACCAGACACTTATGGTATTTTATTCCCACACCAAGGTGGATGAGACATGTCCTAGACTCATTTCTATTTTATCACATGACTGCTTACCAAGCAGTCTAGACTCTTGTCACATGCAAAAGGGCTAGACTCTTATCTTCTTATCTATGATCTCATACCTCATGCCCCATGTCTAGACTTGTTCTATGCTTGCCGACCAATGGTGCATTATGCTTTTATCCCATCCTATGGCATGTCTCTCTTATCTCTACAAACTATACTATTTACGGTATTTACACAAACATGTACATATGTCATGCATGACTATATAAATCCCTGAGTCTCAGAGCTGCACCCCAGCTTTGAAGACTTGGAGATTTCCTCTTCTTGTCTTACATTCCTCTATGGGTCAACGTGACCACTCGAGTTCATCTTTATTATGCTACGCTTTAGAGTGTTTCAGCTTTCATCAAACATAGGCTGAGATACATGGCCACTAAACTCACCTTTCCTTGTGCTTCGTATATATATTGTACACTTATCACATGCTGTCAGTAGGACGAAACTTCAAGACAATGGAATGCTTCATATCAATCATGCACTTTTTGACCTTGGCTTGGCATGTTGGCTGAGGTCCATTAGCCAGTGATACAGATAGCTCAATAACAATCAGATGCGAGCAATCCAATGTGACAACTGCATTGATCAGCTGTACCTGACCCAAACGATACACATTCAAGACCTGAAAGTGCCCATTAGTTATCAGATCTGCACTGGAGATGGAAAAAATTTGCACAATAACTTGCCATGTAGATCCTATCATGATCGACAAGCATCTTGAAGAGTACAAGCATGTCAATATATCAATTTCACTACCTCGCTGTCTTTGACTGAAAGGATCACTGATAGTATAATGTTCTGGATGCCCTTTTTACCTGTGACAGCACATGCCCTGCCACCAGATCTCTGAATAATCTCATGGGAGACAAGGACAGATGCTGCACAAAATACATTGAGGGTAAAGCATGCAGTGGCAGAGATTGAGTGTGGGGAGAGATAGACAAGACAGATATAAGGTCAAGCAGTGTTGGCGATGCTGGCTTTGGCTGTTCCACCCTGGGCCTTCTGATGTAGACCATTTGGATGAAATTATCATCTGGATTTTAGCCTATCAGCATACCTAGAGTCCAAGTCATTCCTGTAGGATTGTAATAAAGTTTAAGTTGCAGTGTGAGAGAGGCTGAGATTGAAGGTCATGGGTGGCAATTGTCGAAGTTGACAAAGGAATGTGAGCTGAAAGACAATGATTTGATTACTGGGCCACTACTAGAGTTGTTGTAACCGATGCATTTCAAAAATAAATATTGTATGAAGTCATGAAATTCATCTGAGTCCTAAAAATGAATAGACAAAGAGCATATATATCATGGTGTTAGTGAACCCAAGTGAAGTCACTATGCCAGTGCCATATGACCCCATCATCAGTGCTTGCTCTGTCTGTCCTCTACCATTGTGCTCAACAAGTCACTGACATGTGCACTCTCTCCAGCCTCTCTTGTCTCACTGCTGGCTTGAACTTTGATCTGTTTGATCTAGGTGACCTTTCCCAACCCAACCCTAATGCTGCTGCGGCCCTGTCAGCTCCCCTTCACAGATGTGGCTTGATGCCACATGTATTCTCTGTTCACCTCATTCATTCCAATTGTTTCCATGGTGCTGTCTGTGAAACACCTAACAAAGCGGTCAGAAGGGTCTGTGAAACACTCTAAACAACAATAAAGATGATGGCAGAAATAGACCGCTTGGGCCTTCTTAGAGGAGATACTTGGGTAAGAGGAAAACTCCAAGTTATCAAAGCTGGGGAGCCAGCCTTGACGACCCGGGGGTTTATATACTATTCTAATGTATGTACATGTTTGGTCTATTACTATAAAGAGACATC